>VZQC01010058.1:0-16914 GCA_009823505.1 Rhizomys pruinosus | reverse complement strand
AAAAAAAAAAAAAAAAAAAAAAAAAAAAAAAAAAAGAATCTAAAAGTCATTTCTCTTAAATAGTAAATTATCCTTACTTCAGGCTGTTTATTTTTACAAAAATGTTCAGATAAATGACACCTAAATAAAGTTTGAGGGTTGTTTTTCATTTGTTCATTCTTTTGAAATTGGGTCTCACTCTAGCATAGCTAGCCTAAGCTCACAGCAATCCTCCTGCCTCAGCCTACTGGTTACTTGGGATTATAGGCATGAGCCACCATACCCAGCTCTCTTCAGTAGTTTGGGGGGGAGGGTTGTTTTTTGTTTTTGTTTTTTCTTTTTAAAACAGGGTCTCCCTGTAGCCCAGCTGGCCTGGAACTCACTATGTAGACCAGGCTGGCCTTGAACTCACAGAGATCCACCTGCCTGTGCCTCCTAAGTGCTAGAATTAAAGGCGAGCGCCACCACACCTGGCTTCAGTGGGGTTTTGTACTATGATGGGGAAAACCCTGGAAGGCTAAGAGGCAGTCTCTGTGCTTCCTCACAGAAACCACAAGGGATAGTCATGTGTTATGTTGCATACAAACTTTGCTTTAGCCAGCACTTACCTTTTTGCTTATTAATTAGTAACTTACAGCAGATCTGCTTAATTATAAATATAATTCTAGTAACAATTAGCCTTAATCTCAGGAGTTCCAAATATTTAACACATCCTCACTGACAGGGAGGAGTTGACCTCCTCCATTTGATAACATCAACCCAGTGAATATCAAGACTTGCTCACGGTCACATAGCTCAGGGAGAAGAATATCCAGGAGTGGATGGCACATGCCTGTAATCCCAGCACTCGGGAGGCAGAGGCAGGTGGATCTCTGTGAGTTCAAGGCCAGCCTGCTCTACAGAGCAAGTTCCAGGCCAGCTGGGCTGGGACGTAGCCCAGTGATAGGCCGCTCACCTAGCATGCACAAGGGCCTCAGTTCCATCCCCAGCACAGTTCTTTTATTTTCCAATTGTGTGTAGCAGGTCCTTTATTTTCAAGTGCTGGGAATTTATATTAGTTACTTTACCTGTCATTGTGGCCCAGTCCCTGGGAGAATCAACTTAAGGCAGGAGAGGTTTATTTTGGCTCACGGTTTAAGAGACTACAAGCCATCATGGAAAGAAAACCGTGATGGCTGGATCAGCTTGGTGGTATACTGCCACAGCTACTGGTTACATTGGTACCAACTAGAAAGCAGAGAGCCACACTAGAAACCAGACCGCAAGCCAGGTGAGCCTAGAACCCTCAAGACCTGCCCCTACAGCCTTAGTCTACCATCTAGGCCCTATGTCCAGAAGGTTCCACAGCTTCCCCCAAACAGCACCAACATTTAAGAAGCAGTGAGCCTGGGGGAGACACTTCACATTCAAGTCATGACAGGACTGAACTCTGGGCCTCACCCTTGCCAGTCAAGTGCTCTGCCACTGAGGTACATCCTCAGCCCAATAAGAGGCCTATTATTATTATTATTATTTTTTTTTGGTCTTTTTTGAGACAGGGTCTCCCCGTAGCCTCAGCTATCATGGAACTCACTCTGTAGACCAGGCTGGCCTTGAACTCACAAAGATCCACCTGCCTCTGCCTCCCGAGTGCTAGGATTAAAGGTGTGTGCCACCATGCCCAGCAATAGACCTATTTTAATGATGCATTTACCCTAGTCTAGAAACTACTAGCAATTGCCAGTGCAAAATCTACACTGCCTGAGGTAATTTAGGAACTAATGGGCAAAAGCATAATTAACCCAGAACTTACCCCACAGCCTCTCTTCTAGCCTGCTACTGATAGGTCTAAACTGCAGAACAGAGAGAAACCATGTTGTATTCTAAAGCAGCCACAGGAACACCTGATTCCATCTATCTGATGAGCCAAGACAAACAAAACCTGTGGCTTTCTGACTGCCTGCACGTGGCATGGTGGCAGCACCATGTGTCAGCACCCACAAGCCACTCTGCTTCTCAGACACTTTAACTTCTCCAGTCTGTCCAGTTTCCCAAACCAGCCCGCCATTATTGGTACAAGCTGTGTAGAGCAGGCAATGAGGCAACACAGAGTTTATTGCTTCCAGAAGAGGAGGGCATCTCCCAGTCCTGTGTCTTCACTCAGCAGACACTGGGCACCTACGTTGTGTTGAGCATCTGGAAGGATGCGGCTGTGTAGACAGCCATCAGATCCAAGCAGTCTACGTAAATATTAAGAGCGACGGAAAGGTGACAAGTCTAAAGGCTGCTCTCCTGATCAAGGAGAATTTACCACAGCAGAGACAGTCCAGCAGGGCAGGAGGTTGGAGAGGGCTTTGTGCACAGGGTGCTTAGACGGAGACCCGAAGGAAAGGCAGGTTGGCAGGAAGAAGAACCTGGGTGGAGGCACGAGGCTCGGGGTGAGCAAGGGCCCTGTGCATCTGTAGCTGCAGGCAGCTGCCACAGTCGGTCCATAGAGAATAAGAACAATGAAGCTGGGCGTGGTGGCACACACCTTTAATCCCACCACTCAGGAGGCAGAGGCAGGCGGATCTATGTGAGATCAAGACCAGCCTGGTCTACATAGTTCCTGGCCAGCTTATGGCTACGGGGAGACCCTGTTTCAAAAAGACTAAATTTATATATATATATTTTTAAGTCCTTTTTTTTTTTTTTTATTAAGGGCTGGAGAGATTGCTCAGTGGTTAAGAGCTCAGAGCTCTGGCTGCTCTTACAGGGGATCTAGATTAAAATCTAGCACCAGCATGGCAGCTAACAACTGTCTGTAACTCCAGTTTCAACGCCCTCTTTCTGATCTCGGGCATTGCACAACATGGGTACACCTACATGCATACAGGCAATACACTCATACACATAAAATAAAAATAATCAAATACAAAATAAAGAGCAATGAGTCAGAGACTAGGACCTGCTGGGCTTTGCAAAGGAATGCAAATCTCAGCCAGGGTTAGTGGGGACCACTGCAAGGCTGAGGAGGGGTTGCCGAGACCTGGTTACACTGTGGAGAACTTCAGCCAGGGTTAGGGAGCCACTGCAAGGCTGAGGAGGGGGTGCTGAGAACTGGGTACACTGTGGAGAACTTCAGCCAGGGTTAGTGGGGTCCACTGCAAGGCTGAGGAGGGGGTGCCGAGAACTGGGTACACTGTGGAGAACTTCAGCCAGGGTTAGTGGGGACCACTGCAAGGCTGAGGAGGGGGTGCTGAGACTTGGTTACACTGTGGAGAACTTAGCTGCAGAGAATGGTGGAAAACTGGCAGTGGAAGATCCCTGAGAAGCCATTATGGAAATCATGGGAGAGATGGCTGCAGCCAGAGTTAAAGATGAGAGGGTGCGTCTGATTGGAGAGTCGCCCAGGTGTGCCCTGAACAGGGTGCGTCTGATTGGAGAGTCGCCCAGGTGTGCCCTGAACAGGGTGCGTCTGATTGGAGAGTCGCCCAGGTGTGCCCTGAACAGGGTGCGTCTGATTGGAGAGTCGCCCAGGTGTGCCCTGAACAGGGTGCGTCTGATTGGAGAGTCGCCCAGGTGTGCCCTGAACAGGGTGCGTCTGATTGGAGAGTCGCCCAGGTGTGCCCTGAACAGGGTGCGTCTGATTGGAGAGTCGCCCAGGTGTGCCCTGAACAGGGTGCGTCTGATTGGAGAGTCGCCCAGGTGTGCCCTGAACAGGGTGCGTCTGATTGGAGAGTCGCCCAGGTGTGCCCTGAACAGGGTGCGTCTGATTGGAGAGTCGCCCAGGTGTGCCCTGAACAGGGTGCGTCTGATTGGAGAGTCGCCCAGGTGTGCCCTGAACAGGGTGCGTCTGATTGGAGAGTCGCCCAGGTGTGCCCTGAACAGGGTGCGTCTGATTGGAGAGTCGCCCAGGTGTGCCCTGAGCAGGGCGCGTCTGATTGGAGAGTCGCCCAGGTGTGCCCTGAACAGAGTTCGTCTGATTGGAGAGTCGCCCAGGTGTGCCCTGAACAGGGTGCGTCTGATTGGAGAGTCGCCCAGGTGTGCCCTGAACAGGAGTCAGCAGCTGGTGGAATTTGCGAAACTTAAGGAAAGCACCCAGATCTCTTGTGTCAGGGCTGCAAGGCTGGTCCTACCATTCATTCACTAAGAAAATGAGTCATGGGGCTGGAGAGATGGCTCAGTGGTTAAGAGCACTGACTGCTCTTGCAGAGGACCTGGGTTCGATTCCCAACACCCACATGGCAGCTAAGCCAGGCAGGTGGATCTCTGTGAGTTCAAGGCCAGCCAGGTTTACATAGCAAGCTCCAGGCCAGGTGGGACTAAAGGGAGACCCTGTCTCAAAAACAAAAAAAGAGTCGGAGAGGGGAGGGGCGTCTCAAGGATGCATCCAGTGCCTGTCTAGGGGAGGATTCAGGAGAGTGGGCTGCTCAAGTCAGATTCCAGGCTCGGCAGACTAAAGTACCTGTGAAGCCAGAGGACCGGTGAGTGTAGCTTGGTGCTAAAATACCCGCCTAGTTTCCGTGAGGGCCTGGGTCCCATCCCCAGCAGCACAGGAAAAACAAAGGCGGGGGCATGGATGGAACTGTACCCCAAATGGTTCCCCAAGAACTGCCAACATGTGCAGGCAGGGTAGGATGTCAGGAAAGTGACCAACAGGAAGTCACCAGAGACTGGAGATGCAGGAAGGTATGTCATCACAGAAAGCACGAAGGCTGCAGACAGCAGAGTCGGGGGCAGCAGAGCCTCAAGGTCCCAAATGGAGAGGGCTGACAACCTTGTCTTCAGCTCGGCCACATCAGTGTTCGAGAAGACCATTGGAGGGGGGAGGGTTGTGCTGATCCAGGTAACCATGTATGTGAGGTGGCAGGAAGCTGAGGGAGTATGTCTGATGGTTCAAGATCCAAGAAATAGGAACAGTGGGGTCAAGAACTGACCCAGAATCAGAAGGATTACCAAGCTCAAGAACTGACCCCAGAATCAGAAGGATTACCAAGCACATTTAGAGGGCCAGAGCAATCGAGAGTCTGTGGATTACCCAGCAGTCTTTGGGGGAAGTACACAAGCAGCTCCCACAGCCTGGCAATGGGAAAGGAAAAAATAAGTAGCGGCGGTTAAGGTTTTGCATGGTAAGGCAAGGGCATAAGCAAATTGCTGTTCTAGGCTAGAGAAGGAGGGAAGTGAAAAACGTCTCGAGGCCTTTATGGCACTGGCAGTATTCAGGAAAGCAGAAACAAAAAGCAGGCCTGGGACCACTGCTCTGTGGCAGAGTGCTTACGCAGCATGTGCAACGCTCCAGGTGCCAACCCAGCATCGCCAAAACTACACGCATAGGGCAGCAGTTCCCAGACCTGCCCGTGCCTCATAATCAAGACACATAAAAATATGGATGCCGTGGACTAGGACATGGCTGGTAGAGTGCTGGCCTGCTCGTTTAAAGCCTCGGCCCTACCCCTGTCCCAATAAGCTGGGTGTGGTGGTGCACACCTTAACCCTAGCACTAGGGAGGTGCAAGCAGGTGGACCAAAAGTTCAAGGTCCTCCTCCTCTGCGTAGCAAGGTTTGAGGCTACACTGGGCTATAGGATACCCTGTTTAGAAGTAGATTAAAAACTGTTAAAAGTCTATAAAGATGGCTCACAAGGTAAAGCACTTTCCTTGCAAACATGGGGACAAGGTCCCCAGAGCCCTCGTGTTAACGTAATGCTAGTTGTGTGTGATGACCCTCTATTTTCAGGCGAGCTGGCTAGCAAGACCCCATCAGTAAGCTCTGGGTTCATTTGAGAGAGCCTGAGCAATCCAGGAAGACACTCAATGTCAAACTCAGGCCTCCACATCACACACATGCACACATAAGCACATGCACTTGCATACCTGTGCCCATACATGCAAATGTACGTACACACAAAAACGCATGCATTTAAAAATTTTAAATGTGGGGCTGGAGAGATGGCTCATCGGTTAAGAACACTGACTGCTATTGCAGAGGACCTGGGTTCGATTCCCAGCACCTACATGGCAGCTAAGAACTGTCTTTAAGCCAGGCACAGTGGCACACACCTTTAATCCCAGCACTCAGGAGGCAGCAGCAGGCAGGTCTCTGTGAGTTCAAGGCCAGCCTGGTCTACAGAGTGAGTTCCAGGACAGCTGGGGCCACAAGGTGACCCTGTCTCGAAAAGACCAAAATAATAATAAGTGCAGACTGCTGTCCTTTGTCCTGGCATCTGTAAGCCAGAGGGCTCAAATTCAACTCTTGTCTGGTCATATTTGAAAACTACTTGGACCAAAGGAAGCAGCGGACAAGTACACAACGTGTGTCTGTGTGTCAGGAGACTGGGATGGGGAAGGGCAGGCAGCAGGGAAGATCCCCTAGCAAAGGTAATCCCAGGCTCTGTGGGAAAAGATGCACTGGCGTTAGCCAAAGCAGAGGGGAAGGCGCCAGGGGACAGCATGTGCAAAGTCAGGGCACATCTGCGGAGCTCCCAGGCACTCGTGTGGTTGGAACATGCCAGGTAAACGGGTGTGGCGCAAGGACTCAGGAGGCACATAGTCCAAGCCTCCTGTGCTGCCCTTCACTCTCCACCACAAGCACTTCTCTGCAACCGCCCAAGGACGCCATAAAGACTCTCTCAATAATACTTAGAAGCAGGATCCCAGGGTGGACCAGAGCCAAAGGCTGCTCCTGCAACTCACATGTCGTCTGCGAGGACCCCTAGGAGGGAACCATATTTTTGCCTGACTAGGACGAAGTATCCACAGCTTTGCAATGATTTATTTGCTTTTAGGGAAAGGCATATGTCCAAATCTCAGAATTATCGAAGGAAGCTGTCTTCTGAACTCCCAGCCAGGAGCCAGGATGAGAGCAGCCCAGCGTGATGCATTCAGAGGAGTGTAGACATCGTGGAGAGGAGTGTACAGACACCACGGGGAGGAGTGTACAGACGTTGCGGGGAGGAGTGTACAGACACCACGGGGAGGAGTGTACAGACACTGTGGGGAGGAGTGTACACACACTGGGGAGGAGTGTACACACACTGTGGGGAGGAGTGTACAGACGTTGCAGGGAGGAGTGCATAGACACTGCAGGGAGGAGTGTACAGACACTGGGGAGGAGTGTACACACACTGCGGGGAGGAGTGTACACACACTGCAGGGAGGAGTGTACACACACTGCGGGGAGGAGTGTACACACACTGCGGGGAGGAGTGTACACACTGCGGGGAGGAGTGTACACACACCGTGGGCAGGAGTGTACAGACACCGCGGGGAGGAGTGTACAGACACCACGGGGAGGAGTGTACAGACACTGTGGGGAGGAGTGTACAGACGCTGCAGGGAGGAGTGTACAGACGCTGCGGGAGGAGTGTACACACACTACGGGGAGGAGTGTACACACACTGCGGGGAGGAGTGTACACACACTGCGGGGAGGCGGGGAGGAGTGTACACACACTGCGGGGAGGAGTGTACAGACACCACGGGGAGGAGTGTACAGACACTGTGGGGAGGAGTGTACACACACTGGGGAGGAGTGTACACACACTGTGGGGAGGAGTGTACAGACGTTGCAGGGAGGAGTGCATAGACACTGCAGGGAGGAGTGTACAGACACTGGGGAGGAGTGTACAGACACTGCGGGGAGGAGTGTACACACACTGCGGGGAGGAGTGTACACACACTGTGGGGAGGAGTGTACACACTGCGGGGAGGAGTGTACACACACCGTGGGCAGGAGTGTACAGACACCGCGGGGAGGAGTGTACAGACGCTGCAGGGAGGAGTGTACAGACGCTGCGGGGAGGAGTGTACAGACGCTGCAGGAGGAGTGTACAGACACCGTGGGGAGAAGTGTACAGACACTGCAGGAGGAGTGTACAGACACTGCGGGGAGTTGTTTTACCCTATGGTTTCTCCTCCTCCCTCCAGGGCCTTGTGTGCTTTTGTCTACCCCAGTCCCTCTCCCCCGTCACATCTCGAGAGGTCTCCATGCATGCACCAGAAGGTAATCCACACAAACATGGGCATGTCAAAATTCACACTTGGTGGCTGACTGAGTGTCCCACTACCTACTCAACTCTCTCCAGTTCCTCAAAATCCATCTAGAACATTCTACAAAGTCAGGATACCTTCACTCTCAAAGTCACACCAACTGGAATACAGTTTAGGTCTTTGCCATCCCAGCCATGTGTCAGCACTCGGAAAAGACTTGGGGTCACCCTGTGGCCCCATTTCACAGAACACACCCTAACAGTATTCCTGGAGATGAAAGGGAACATTCGGTCTCCAGGAGGGCTGGGACTGCAGTGGGGTTGTCCCGAGACCCCAGACAGAAGGAAGCCTGGGCTCTTGTCCCCATGCCATCTCTCCTCATCGCAGAGGACTCTGGAAGCTAGGAGGGAAGGTGGGGGAAGGAAGAGGACAGCTGGACCTTGCGGTCTGAGATCAAGAGCTCCCGATACCCCAGGACCCTGCCAATGCAGGTTCCCTCACTTAGGTTTCCAGAGCACCAAGCTTAGCCCCAGAAGTCTGCAGCTCTGTCACCCTGGAACTCAACTCAGGCAAGGACAAAGAATAATTTCTTACTGAAGGACAGAGAACTTCCTGTTGTTTTCAAAACCTGCTGACTCCGTGGCCAAAATGAGCTTCCATTAAAGAGTTGCGATCTGGTGAGTGCCAACTGGGTACTTTAAGATTTACAAGCTGCTGAGGCAGGGGAAGGGGAGAGTCTTCAATAACCAAGGCAGGAGGGATCAGAAGGGCCCGGGCTTGGAGCCCACACCTCTCATTTTAGCACACAGAATATCAGGGTAGGTACGAGTGGTTCCCAAGCTCTAGGAAACCTAAGGACACTCACCCTAGTTAACATACAGAAGAATGACTGTGGAGCTTGTGCCAGACACGTCCCACACATGGTGTCATTTACTCCCTGAGAGGGAGTAAGAGAAAGGCCAAGCGGGTTGGGAGGAAGCCATGAAGACACTGGCAGGGGTGGCCAGGAAGTCCTACAGCACAGGCCTCAAGCGACCTCAGCAACAATATTAGTTTGCTGGGGGTACCACAAAGTGCCACAAACTGAAGCTTACACGACAGAAGCATGGTGCCTCACAGCTCTGGAGGTACAATGTCCACAATCACTGTGTCAGCAAGGACCCTTCTGAGGGTCGAGGGACAGCTCTGTTCTAGAGCTTTCTCTGTAGTTTGCAGATGGCATCTGTCCCCTCTGTCTCCCTGTCTCTGTATGTATCTCTTGTCTGTGTGTGTCTGTCTCTCATCTCTCTCTCTAGGGTCTCATGTAGCCCAGGCCGGCCTCAAATTTAGTATATAACTGAGGGTGACCTTGAGCTTCTGACCCTCCTCCCATCCACCCGCTAAACCATGCACAGTGCATGCAGTGCTAGGGATTGAACCTGGCACTCTGTGCACGTTAGGAAGGCACTCTACTGACTGAGCTGTCTCAAACCCTCCCAGGGTGTCTCTGGTCTTCCCGCTGTTCATCTTTCCTGCATACCCCACTTTTTGTTAGAACACCAGTGTTGCACTAGGAACTCTGCAGGCCTTATTTTAATCTGATGACCTCTGTCAAGCCCTACCAGTAAGTAAACTCATGATCTGAAGTGCTGGGATTAGGACTTCACAAATAAATTATTAGAGGACACAGTTCAACACCTAATAGCAGTGTACACACACACACACACACACACACACACACAAACACACACACACTATTTTGGGGGGGGAACACATGCATGCCACAGTACAGGAAGACAAGGGAGTTGGTTCTCCTTCCACTATGTGGATTCTGGGGTTAGAACTCAGGTCATCAGGCTTGGTGGCAAGCACCTTTACCCATGGCTATCCCATAAGCCCCTATCTTTATTTTTTTTTATTTTTATTTATTTATTTTCTATATGTATGAATGTACTGTCTGCATGCAGGTGTGTGCACCCGTGTCATGCCGTGGAGGTCAGAAGAGGGTCTCGGATTCCCCTGGAACGGGAGTTCTCCTGGAATTGGAGTTACAGAGGGTTCTCAGCCGCCATGTGGGTGCTGGGGATTGAACTCGGGTCCTCTGCAAGAGCAGTCAGTGCTCTTAACCACTAGGCTATCTCTCCAGCCCCAAAGCCCCTATCTTTAAATGAGGGTACTGAATCAGAATGATATGCATGTGTCACCGAGAGGCCAACTGCTAAACAGAACCCAGGTCTGTGGAGTTTTAAGGCCTGAGCACCCCCCCAATAGGAGCACCACTGCTTGCTTGCAGCAGCTCCTTTCCCAGGGAGACCATCCCAGAGCTTAGGCAGCTCCGAGAAGCACCTGGTCAAACCTCTACACAGGCCTGGGCTGAGGACACCAAGACCCGCTTACCATCCAACAGTTGAGAAGACTGAGCTGCCAGAGCAGAAGGACACTTTAAATGACCTAGTCCCTCGTCAAGAAGCCTGAAGTAGAACCAGGAATCTGGTTCAGTTAATAGACTGCTGACATGTATGCCCACATGTATGGCAGAAGGCATGAACAGGGGTGGGGTGGGGGCAGGGAGAAGGGAATGTGTCCAAATTGGACTGAAAGACAATGAATGAAATACACATTTCATCAATAAAAGTATTTTTAAAATATGAGCAAAGTACAATTATAAAAAAAAATAGACTGCCTTACATGTGTGAGGCCCTGGGTTCAAGTACTAGCACTGCATGAAACTGGATATGGTGACACACACCTGTAATCCCAGTACTGGAGTTAGGAAGATCAGGAGTTCAAGGTCATCCTCAGCTACATAGCAAGCTCAAGGCTAGCCTGGGTTACATGAGACCCTGTCTCAAAATATGAAGAAGCAAGAAGCACATTCACACAGAGCTCCATGCCTTACCTATGGCCCCCAACACAAGGAGCCAGAACTCCACCAGAAAATTGCTGGCCTCTGCAGTGAGTTGCAATGTGTCACTAAGAAGGCACTAAAACAAGTGCCATAGATTTTGGGTTTTTTTGTTTTGTTTTAAAACAGTATCCCTGAAGCCCAACTGGCCTGGAACTCACTATGTAGACCAGGCTGGCCTTGAATTCACAGAGATCTGCCTGCCTCTGCCTCCCAAGTGCTGAGATTAAAGGTGTGTGCCATCACGCCCAACAAGTGGCACAGATTTTAAAACCTTTTCTTTATTTTTAATTTTTAATTTTTTTTAATTTTATTTATTTTGTATGTGTATGAATGTACTGTCTGCATGTAGGTCTGTGCACCCATGTCGTGCAATGCGGCGGAGGTCAGAAGAGGGCATTGGATTCCCCTGGAACTGGAGCCAAAATGGCTCTCAGCCACCATGTGGGTGCTGGGGATCAAACCCAGGTCCTCTGCAAGAGTAGTCGGTGCTCTTAACCACTAGGCCATCTCTCCGGCCCCAATCTTTAATTTTTTTTTTCACAATCTTTAATTTTTTTATATGTATGAGTGTACTGTCTGCATGTAAGTTGGTGCACCCATGTTGTGCAATGCCGCAGAGGTCAGAAGAGGGCATCAGATTCCCCTGGAACTGGAGTTAAAAACGGTTCTTAGCTGCCATGTGGGTGCTGGGAATTGAACCCAGGTTCTCTGCAAGAGCAGCCTGGGCTCTTAACCTTGGAGCCATTTCTCCAGTCCCCAAACCATTTTTTTTTTTCTTTTAACCAAAACCACATCACGGTGAGGTATAGTGGCTCAAGTCTATAATACCAGCCCGTACGGGAAGCGGAGGCCGGAGGACTGCCATGCCTTTGAAGCCAGCCCAGGCTATATAACAAGTTCCAGGCCAGCCAGAGAGAGAGAGAGAGAGAGAGAGAGAGAGAGAGAGAGAGAGACCACGGCAAAAATTAAAACTGAACATAGCACCAAGGTGTGGAGGACACCGGACCACACAGATCAGGTTGACAGGCAGAGAGAAGCTCACTTTGTCCTACTCTGCACCAGGGTCACTGGTTTTTTACAGGTACTTGCTTTTTCTTTTTAATTTTTCATTCAATAAAAATTGTTCCATGGGACAACATATTATAGCATTCGTGGAAATAAAAACTAGGAACACATCACGGGGTGTTCCTCTGCAACCTTGGCACAGGCTCCCCAGGCAGCTCCCAGTTCATTCTGATTTATGCAGTGGTGGCCGCCCTTGCTGACCCAGGTGGGACCTGGCCTTGGAGAGGAAGGGAGGAGGTGGCACCGAGCCATCAGCTGTTTCCCCCTCACCAAGGCTAGAAGCGCAGCTTTGTCTGAGCCTGCCTTGTGGACTGTAAAAAGTTTCCATTGCAAAGCCTTGAATCAGGAAACCAAGGTTAGAGGCCAACCTGTCTGTATTTGAAAATGGTGAGACTCTGGGCTTCCTGCCTTGATTGCTCTCCTGGGGCCTGGGACCAGCTCAGAGGGGTGGGGTGGGGCGGCTTTGCAGGTTACAGGATGTGAAAGTGGCGACTGGAGGTTAGGGGAAGGAATAAAAGGCCAGAGCTCCACGCCCAGCAGAGGCCGTGTGCAGCTCTCTTCAGGGTTTCCTGTGGGTTTGCTGAGAACATTGTGTTCTGGCTCTGAACTTAGCCTGTGAAGGCTGTGCCTCTCTCATCCCCTGGGTCCTAGTACTAGGCCTCTCCAGCCTCAGCCCAGGCTTCCCTGCACCTGTTGTGAGGCTGTTTTGAACTCTCTAAACCCTTACCCTCCCACCCCCATCCCTGGGGAGTACAGGCTACAGCCACCAGACTTCAAGCACAGGTTCTGATCTCTGGTTTCCCATAGCAGCATCCAGGCATGTGGCTCTGTCACACGGGAACACTTCAGGTGCCTTATAACAAAACAGCCTTGGGGTGGTAGGGCTGAAGTTCAAGAGTGGGAAGGAATCCCGTGTCTGTAAGTGTTAGAGTCTTCTGGATAGAATCTCCTCTCATTCTAGGAGTGATGGATTTTAAACCTATTTCAGTGAGCCTTAGTCTTCAAACTTCCCTTCCAGAGATACTTGAGAAAAAAGTGCCTTTAAAACTTTTTTTTTTTTTTGAGACAGGGTCTCTCTATAGCCCCAGCTGTCCTGGAACTCACTTTGTAGACCAGGCTGGCCTTGAACTTGCAGAGATCCGCCTGCCTCTGCCTCCTGAGTGCTGGTACTAAAGGCGTGGACTACCACCTGGGCTTAAAGACAGTTCTTGGGCATGGTGGCACATGCCTTTAATCCCAGCACCGGGGAGGCAGAGGCAGGTGGATCTCTGTGAGTTCTAGGCCAGCCTGGACTACACAGTGAGTTCCAGGGCAGCTGGGGCTGCAGAGAGCAGAGAGACCCTGTCTCAAAAAGACCAAAAAAAAAAAAAAATGCATTTTGGAAAAATAACGACATGCTTGTGATGTAGCACTTCAGAAGTCGAGACACAAGGATCAGGAGTTCACGGCTGGCCGTGGCTCTGTAGTGAGATCGAGGTCAGCCTGGACTTCATGAGACCCTGCTGCAAAATGAAACAACAAAAAGAACCAGAGGAGGGATGCTGGTGAAGAAGTCAGGCAGAGCTGGTGCATTGTGGGAAGATCTGGACTTCCGAGAGCAGGTGGCTCCCAAAAGAGCTGAGAACATTCTTGCAAGCCTTCTGAACAGGTACCAACCAGATACTGGAACCCTGGACTAAGATACTGGGCAAATGGCTTCTTGTATCTCTTCAGACCTCAATTTTCATGCTTATTGGATCCTCAGAATTTAGCTTTCTTGAACACACTTATGACTCCTGCATCCGTCTATAAAAAGACTTTCTCAGGACAGGGGAGACGGCTCAGTGAGGAGAACATTTACCACACAATCCTGAGAACCTAAATTTGAGACTCCAGAACCCCTATAAAAACCAAATATGGGGGCTGGAGAGATGGCCTAGCAGTTAAGAGCGCCGACCGCTCTTACAGAGGACCCGGGTTCGATCCCCAGCACCCACATGGCGGCCGAGAACCATCTGAAACTCCAATTCTAGGAGAACTCCAGTTCCAGGGGAATCTGACACCCTCTTCTGACCTCCGAGGCATTGCACGACACGGGTGCACAGACTTGCATGCAGACAGTACATTCATACACATACAGAAATAAATAAAATAAATAAATAAATTAAAGAAAACAAACAAACACGGCAGTGTATGTCTATAATCTCAGTGCTCCTGTGGCAAGATGCAAGGTGGAGGCAGGAATTCCCCGGAAGCTTGCATCTTGTCCTGCATACACAGTGTTGAACCTAAAGAGAAGAATTTGGAATGAGGTCCAAGACAAAGGTTGTCCTCTTGACTCCACATGTGTGCTGTAGAACTTGCACACCTGTTCACAAACGTGTACCCACACCCCCACACCCATACTTCCACCTTTAAATTTTTGAGTCTGGGGCAGGAGAGATGGCTTAGCAGTTAAGAGTACTGGCTGCCCTTGCAGAGGACCTGGACTCAGTTCCCAGCATCTACATGGCAGCTAACAACCATCCTAACTCTTCTGACCTCAGAGGGCACTGGATAACATGGGTGCACTTACACACATGCAGGCAATACACTCATATAAAATAAAAATAATAATCCAGGCACGGTGGTACACACCTTTAATCCCAGCACTCAGGAGGCAGAGGCAGAAGGCTCTCTATGAGATGGAAGCCAGCCGGGTCTACATGGTGAGTTCCAGGCCAGCTGGGGCTACAGGGAGACCCTGTCTCAAAAAGACCAAAATAAATAAATTTTTTTTTTAAATTCTGAGTCCAAGACACCCCCCTTCTAACCCCATCGCTTCTGCCTAGGATTCTCTGGGCAGTACAGGCTCCATGAAAGGAATGTCTTCACTGCCCGGCACACTCATGGTGTACTTTTGCTGAATGAATGGGCCACCTTGGCTCCTCGCGGCAGCTGCCCCATCCTCATCCTCCCCAACACCGTCCAAGTCATGCTCGGCTACCCACATCCTAGGCAGACTCCCCGGTGGTGGTGAAAAAGAACCCTGGATCTTGCCTTCAGTGCACCATAGCAGAGATGGAGGATGCCTGAATGGGAGCACAGCGTAGGAAACAGAGCAGGGCACGGTGCACACACCTAAGATGTGTGCCCCAGGAGAGGCAGGAAGATCAGGAGTTTTAGGTCAGCCTGGGCTACAGAGAGTGTTTGAGGCCAGCCTGGTCTACATGAGACCCTGCCTAAGAGCGAGTGAGACCAAGAGAGCAAACTAAGATTTCGAATCTGAAAACACGTTCTCACAAGGCAGTCTTGTCTTAGAAACAGCGAACCTGCCAGGCACCCTGCCCCAGGCCACGAAAACCCACCATAGCCGGCAGCATACTGGAAAGGGACAAACACCCCCAGCCACAAATACCCCAGCTCGCCCTGAGTCATGCGGCTTTAGGAAGGGCAAGAGTTCCCAGCGGGGCACACCCTCGGATGCTTCTGCCCTCTCCTGTGGCTTCCCAAGCTGGCCCACAGAAGCCTGATTCATCCACAACCACACTGAAACATAGAATTAATCTGGCTCTAGAATGGGCGAGCTAGGCCACTGCGGCAGCCACACGGCCCCACAGCACTGTTTCCATGGGAAAATATGTCCTGAGCTCCCAGCAGCCAGATTGTAATAGGGTGAAGGCACACCCAGGTTTGAATGGTTTCCACACTTCCAAACAGGTGGTCGTGGGTAAGGTCATCCTCTCTGGACTCAGTGGCCCACTTTGTAAGAACACCTTTAGATCGTCCTATGATCCTGCCTATGATCCAGGGAGCTCAGTAGCCGGGAGGGAGAAGACCTTGGAGATAAGCACAGTCCCTGGGCAGGCCCTTATCCAGCTCTGCGTAGGCGGTCTTACCACTGGGCTCTGAGCAAGTGTTTATGAGATAAATGGGCTGCTGTCTTACAAATCACAGAACATTCCCCTATCTTTGACCTTCTGCAGGCTCTTACTGGTTTATCTGAGCCAAAACCCTTCTCCACCCCCTCTCTGCCTCGCCCCCATCTCCCCTTGCACAGTATTCTTCCAGCTTCCTCTGCTTGCTCCGGGTCCTGGAAAGGGGCTGAGCCTCTAAACGCCCTGGCCTCTCACCCTGGGCCTGGATGGGAGGCTAGCAGGCAGCCAGGAGAGCAGGCAAGCCAAGGGCTGTACCACCAGGGGTAGAAAGCAGACCTCTACGCCGAGGTTTGGCTCCTGCCCCTCCTAGATCTGTTTGTTTCCCTGCTGCAGCCAGAACACTCTGTACCCAAGGACCTGCTGACAGCCTGTGGGAATCCGTAGGGTCCTAAAGGTCGACCTGCTTTTCTTCCTTACCCTCCTTCCCCAAATGTCAGTGCCTCCAGCCCAGGGTCACTAGCACAACAGGGGTCAGACACTTTGAATGAGCCTCCTCTGCATCCCCCAAGATGCCCCTGTCTCCACAGCCTGTCAATCTGCCAGTCTCCCCTCTTTGTAGTACTTCTTGTTGGGCCTCCACAGCTGCAATTCACTACAGCCACAGTCCCCCCTCCTTCTGACCCCTGACCCTCCATAAATTCTAGTAAGCTGGGGGATGTAGATGAGTAGTGAAAGCACGTGCAGGAGGAGCAGGAGGCCCCCCGGAGTGTCTGCCTTGGGAAAAAAAAAAAAAAGCTGGGCCTGTTGGCGCACACCTTTAATCCCAGCACTTGGGAGGCAGAGGCAGGTGAATCTCTTCGAGTTCAAGGCCAGCCTGGTCTACAAAGTGAGTTCCGGGACAGCTGGGACTACAGGGAGACCCTGTCTCAAAAAGACCAAAAAAAGAAAAGAAAATATTATGGTAAAGAAAATAATAAGCTAGTTTGTACCTGTGATTCAGACACTCAGAGACTGAGGAAGGAGAATCATGGTGAGTTCAAGTTCAGCCTGGGCTACAGAGTGAGACGTAATCAGAAAAAGGAGAAGAGAAGGAGGGGGAGAAGGAAGAAAAGGAAGAATAGAAGGAGGAGGAGGAGGAATATGTACTGTATTCATAAAGAAAATCTAACAATGCAGAATTAATAAAGACTTGCCCCATGC
>VZQC01010057.1:32862-49626 GCA_009823505.1 Rhizomys pruinosus | reverse complement strand
CACTCTGCCCTGTCTTTTGTCCTTCTCCCCTCAGTTTCTCTATATGCGTCCCCCATGTTCCCTGCCGTTCCTTTATATAGACGTGAGTCCATAGCCTTAGTGGACTAATTAAGGCGGAGACCCTGTCTCAAAAATACAAATAAATAAATAAATAAAATTTAAAAAAATATTTAAAAATAAAAAGGAGATTTCAAGGAAGTGTGCTAGAGTTTAGGTAACTCTTGACAGACTGTAATTTATCCCGCAAACCAAACAAGTGAAGTAATCCAGATGTCAGAATTGCGGAGACAAGGAGATACTAACAGGAGGATTTTAACCACATAGAATCTGACTGTTCAATACAACAGCTACTAGTTACCTATGGCTATTTAACTTAGAGTTCATTATAATTTAAAAGATAAATATTCAGTTGCTCAGGTGCACTAGGCACCTGTCATGTATGCAACAGCCACACACGCCTATGGCTACATTCGTCATCACTGCAAATGCACAATATTTCCAAATTTCAGGAGGTAACACTGTTCTAGAGAGTGAGAAGATGCATGCCACTCCTGAGAAAGAAAAGGCACAAGCTTTCAAAACAGTGTTACAAAAGCTTGCATTTATAATGGCAAAAAATAAATGTTTTCTCTTCTGTACCTTGGCTATTTCCATTTCTCAATTTTAACTTCCCCTATCTTCTCACATTCTTCTCGACCCTATTTTCTTTTTAAAATTTTTATTACATCTTATTTATTTATTGTGTGTACATGTGCATGTGCACACACATAGACCTGCATGGCATGGCATGCACATGGAAGTCAGAGAACAGCTTTGGGGAGTTGGTTCACTCCTTCCACCATGTAAGGCCTGAGGCTGGAACTCAGGTTATCAGGCTTGGAAATAAGGGACTTCACCTTTTGAACCATCTCCCCAGCCATCCTCCACCCAGTTCTCTTATATTGAATCTCTCTTCTCTCACTACTTTTTCCAGCAATAAATAGGCAGCTCACCTTTAATAATATGATTAATATTACTTTAATAATTACTGTATTATTTATTATTATAATTATTATATGTTATATATTTTATATATATAGATTATATATATTATATATATATTATTATATATTTATTAATTATATTTATTATTATAATTATATATAATTATATTACTTTAATAATTTAACTACTTTAATAATACTTATTGCAGTTGTTTTTTAATCTTGGATTGAATTTAAGATGGTAGAGTATTTTCCTAGCATACATGAAGCCCTGGGTTTGATCCCTAGGGTGTAATGGTGGCATATGCCTATAATCCCAGCATTCAGGAGTGGAGGCAGGATTTGAAATCCAGGGTCATCCTTGGTGAGTTTAAGGTCAGCCTACAGTATGTGAGCTGTGCGTGAGAAAAAAAAATCTAAGGAACAGAATTGTTTCTAATGTGTTTTAAAAGTACTATATTTATAAGCTAAGATTGGGGCCTGCTGCCCCTTCTATTGGGCAGCTGATCACTACTGGGTGAGAAAGAACTGATCTTCTTTAAGGGAGTGACTCTAGCTAGATAGGCTCACTGGACCCCAGTGGATGACCTTTACTTAAAGGACATCAGGGGACACTAACTTGACAGAATGCATGAAATCCAGTGGGGTGGGGTGCTATGGGAGTATGCCAATTGGAGAAGGGGGTATAAAGAGGATTAAGATGTTGTGTATGAAATACATAAAAATGTCAATAAAAAACATTTTTAAATGGTAGCACATTTTTTAAAAATACTATATTTAGAGGAGTTTTGTGTATTTGTTTTTTAGGGGAGCAGAGTCTCACTTCCATAGCCCAGTCAGTCTCCTGAACGCTGGGATAACAAACATGATGCCGTAACTTCTTTCTCCATATTTTATTATTATTATTTATTACTATTACTACTACTACATTTTTGTATTTTCATACATTTTGATCATATCTAGACCCCCCCCCCCAGATGGATTCCCTCTATATCCCCTGACCCCGCAGGACCACGTTGTTTTGTTTTTTTTTAAAGAATGCATTTCTCAATGCATTTTTCTCCTTGAGATTATTTTTCCAGGGAATGGGTCTCTCACCTCGGTAATCCGGGCTGAAAAAGAAGTGTAATTCTAGTGACGGCCTCTGAGGCTTTCCGCTCAAGAAGAGCTCGCTCACCAAAGCCAGGTCTGAGTTGACGGCAAAGTTGCGGTCCTGCCGCCCGATCCCTACCGCCATCCAGCGGACACCGGGGGCAGGGCTCCTTCGCCACACTTAGTTGCCAAGCGACCGGAACCGCGGGCCGCGCGCAGCAAGACTGCGCTCCGGGAAGGCTGCGGCGGGATCGTAACAACGCAGCTCCCTATTGGCTGAAGAGCACTACTCGGCTGCCCTGGGCCAATGTGCAAATGGAAACAGATGACATCCGCCGCTGGAGCTCCTCCCACTCCCGCTCCTGCTGGGCGTCGGGACACAGCCGGGGTGGGTCTCCACCGACCGCCCGTCTGCTCCATGTGTCCTCCGCAGCTTCGCCTGCTCACCGCGGTGGTCCTGATGCTGCCCGAGGCTGCGAGGCAGCAGCCGTCCTCCTACCCCGCGAGCGCTCTGCCCACCTCTACAGTCCTGGGGCCAGCGATGGCGGAGGCAGGGACGGAGCCCGCCTGGGTTGGGACTGCAGCTCCACCGGAACCGGGTGGGACCCCCTCGGTCCCGGGGAATGAGACCACGGACCCCTTCCCAGGTGAGGGAGGGGCCGGAATACGGGGTGGAAATTGCTGACATCTCGGATGTCAAACAGTATGAACGAAGTAGATTCGCCGCAAAGCCAGGAGTTTGGGTATCCGCATCTGACTCCTCTCATACTTCTCAGTGCTGCCTATCTGCGTCTGTGACTTGACTCCTGGTACCTGCGATTTAAACTGCTGCTGCGACCAGGACTGCAACCTTCTCCATCCCAGGACAGTTTTCTCCTTCTGCCTTCCTGGCAGTGTCAGGTGAGCTGCGGTGCACTTAAAGGGGATGGAGCCTAGACCTAAGAAGAGTTACCCTCGCTGACTCCAGCCCCTACTTCCGCTCCTAGGATGCTCCCTTGTTTTTTCCTGTGGGTAATCTTCCTTACTGATTCTCTGGAGTTGAGCTGTCCAGTAAAACAGGACCTGGGTGTTGCACCGCAGCTGCCCACGGAGCCTGGCTTTGGGGCCCCCTCTATATATAGCTCACCCCCAACCTCCTGAGTATCTTCAACTTTCCTCACAGACCTTCAAGCTGGGTGTGTGTCGACAACTCCCTTATCTTTAGGAGCAACTCCCCATTTCCTTCAAGAGTTTTCACGGATTCCAGTGGAATTACACAGTTTTGTGTCCTTGTGAATAACTGTGAGTAGAAATTAATGCTTTTAGCTGCTCTAGTCCCTTAACATTCATTGCCCTTGCACCTCCCCAGTCCCTTGCTTAAACTTTTGCTTTTTATCCCTATTACTTGCTCTCTTACCTTTACCCCTGCCCTTTTCCTTTCTGTTATTCGAGGACATTTCTAATTTCTTAGGCCATATTGGCTTTAGCTCAGATAACTCATAGCAAATTTGAATATTTTTAATTTTAAAAAATTTGTATGTTTATGGTGTGCATGGAACTAGAGCCCTCTAAACAAGTCGGGCTAGAGTGCTAGGGATCCGAAACCCAGTTCTCGGATATTTAGAGCAAGTGCTTTATCCATTGGGCCATCTCCCCATCCCCAACGTGAGTAGTTTTAATCGTTCCTTTCAGCTCAGATAAATGAAAGATAGCCTCTAATCTCCCTCTTATTATACTCTCCATCAGAGCACTTATTAAATTCCCAGCTAGGCACCAAAAAATATTGAATGCTTTAATGAATGTTTCGTTTTTATTTATTCATTCATTTATTTATTTTATGTGTATGAATGTACTGTCTGCATGTAGGTTTGTGCACCTGTGTCGTGCAATGCCGCGGAGGTCAGAAGAGGGCGTTGGATTCCCCGGGAACTGGAGTTCTCCTGGAATTGGAGTTACAGATGGTTCTCAGCCGCCATGTGGGTGCTGGGGATGGAACCCGGGTCCTCTACAAGAGCAGTCAGCACTCTTAACTGCTAGGCCATCTCTCCAGCCCCCTTGAATGAATGTTTTTTGTTTGTTTGTTTGTTTGTTTTATGTATTTTTGAGACAGGGTCTCCCTTTAATCCCAGCTGTCCTGGAGCTCACTCTGTAGACCAGGCTGGCCTTGAACTTAGAAATCTGTCTGCCTCTGGCCTCCCAAGTGCTAGGATTAAAGGCGTGCCCCACCACTCCTGGCCCAAATGAATGTTTCTAACAGATGACTCAAAGGCAACCTTTTTTGTTTTATTTTTTATTTTTATTTTTATTTTTATTTTTTTCTTTTTGAGACAGGGTCTCCCTGTAGCCCCAGCTGTCCTGGAACTCACTCTGTAGACCAAGCTGGCCTTGAACTCAAAGAGATCTGCCTGCCTCTGCCTCCCAAGTGCTAGGATTAAAGGTGTGCGCCACCACACCTGGCTTTGTTTTATTTCATGAAGCAACAGTGTAGGGGAAGGAGCACTGGACTGGGCTTCATTCTTTTCATCACCTTCCCATATGCACAGATTGACAAATCCCTTATTATTTCTAGGCTTTTGGGAGTGAAGAGATGACTCAGCATTTAAAAGAGGACTGGCTGCTCTTGCAGAGGTTGGGGGTTTGGTTCCTAGAACCCACATGGTAGCTAACAACTGTCTGTAACTCCAGTTCCAAGGGAATCCAATACCCTCTTCTGACCTCTGCAGGCATTTGGCAGCACAGGTGCACTTAATTGCACACATGCTTCAATATACTCAACACATAAGATTAAAGAATTTTTGGCCGATTTGAGACAGGGTCTCCCTGTAGCCCCAGCTGTCCTGGAATTGGCTCTGTAGACCAGGTTGGCCTTGAACTCACAAAGATCTGCCTGCCTCTGCCTCCCAAGTGCTAGGATTAAAGGCGTGCACCACCACGCCTGGCTAAAGAATTTTTAAAAGTACTCAACAACCATAAAATGTAATGATCATACAAAGTCATTATTGGATTTTTTTTTTTTATTATGTGTATGAATGTACTGTCTGCATGTAGGTTTGTGCACCCCTGTGGTGCAATGCCACAGAGGTCAGAAGAGGGTGTTGGATTCCCCTGGAATTGGAGTTCAAGACAGTTATCAGCCATGGATGCTGGGGATCGAACCCGGGTCCTCTGCAAGAGCAGTCCGCGCTCTTAACTGCTAGGCCATCTCTCCAGCCCCCATTATTGGGTTTTTAAATGGATTTGGAAATTATATGGTGATGGCTGTACCATTTCTAAAACTATGAAATTAGTATCTTTAAAAAAAAATTTTATGTATTTGAATGTCATGCCTGTGTGGAGTAGGTGCACCTGTGTCGTGCAATGCCCGCAGAGGTCACAACAGGGCATTGGGTCCTCTGAAACTAGACTTAGAGATGGTTATTAACCGCCATGTGGCTGCTGGGACTCAACCTAGGATCCTCTGCAAGAGCAGCCAGTTGCTGAGCCATCTCTCCAACCCCAAGAAATTAATATATTTAAAAAAGGTTTACGAAGCAAAGTAATATTTCTGTAAAATTTATTTAACTATGCCTTTACTCCTGAAAGGCAGCCCTGCTTGATTTTACCTGACTTTTAGAAAAGAAATTATAAAACTATGCTTGTCTTAGATAACAAGATTTTGGTTGAGAATATATATTAGTCAGACTTTCTCTTTGCTGTGATCAGATACCTCAGAGAACTTAAAGGGAGGAATTGTTTATTGTAACTAAAAGTTTCAGAAAGTTCAGTCCAAGGTTGGCTGATTCTATTACTTTGGACTTGAGATGAGGCTGAACATAATGGCAGTAGGAGCTGTGGGGTGTGAGCTGTTCACTTCATGGAGGACAGGGAGCAGAGAGCAGAGAGGACCGACAGGGCTGTGTGGAGCTCTCAGTGCATGCTCCATTTTTAAAAAATATTTTTTAGACAGGGTTTTTTTTCTCTCTCTTTCTTTCTTTCCTTCTTTCTGTCTGTCTGTCTGTCTGTCTTTTGAGGCATGGTTTTCCTGTAGCCCCAGCTGGCCTGGAACTTGCTGTGTAGACCAGGCTGGGCTTGAGCTCACAGAGATACCCCTGTCTCCACCTCCCAAGTGCTGCTGAGATTAAAGGCATGTGCCACCACACCTGGCAGGTTTTTGTTTTGTGTTTCGTTTTTTTTGTTTTTTTGTTGTTTTCTAACTAGACCTGTGTCCTCAAGTTCTCAGAACTTCCCAAAATAGCAACATCAGCTCAACATATGAGCCTGTGGAGGACACTTCAGCGCATAACTGGGAGACTTGAACTGGGAAACAGTCACCAGGAATCCTGCTGCCATTAGGTTGGGAGAGGGTAAAGAAAGGAAGATGTCGGCAGGGAGGGGTGTTGGTTTTCGATTTACTTTTATTATCTTTAGTTGTGTGTATGTGTGTGGATATGTGCACCTGAGTGCAGGTGCCCCTTGTTCCCCTGGACCTGGAGTTGCACGGGCAGTTGTGAGCCACCCACATACCATTGGTGCTGGGAACTGAATTCATATCCTCTGCAGGAGCAGTACGTGAGCCATCTCTCATTGTTATTTCTGGTGCCAGAGAGTGACCAGAGGACCTTATACATGTTAGGCAAGCACTCTGCCACTGAGCTATAGCAAATACCCAGGCCCGTGACTAGTTCATTTTAAGATGAGACTCCACCTTCCTTTCTAGACCTCCTCTGACCTTCTAAATCCAGCCTTATGAGCATGTCCCAGGGCTGCTGTAGCATCCAACTTCCCAGTTTTAGTCTCTCCTCCTCTCTTTCATATCATGCTTCCCACAGTTTCTGGACTCTCTTTCTGAACTCCTTCCCCAAGCACACCTGAGAAAGATGACAATATTCAGTAGTAATCATAGATCAGTGAACTTTCCTAAACAAGACTGGGAAATAGACTCATGTTTTAACATAGAAAAGGTAACTTCAGTTCTGACCATATGCTGTTTCCCTGACATAAATACCCATAGCAAGCACGCACAGCTGTGGAGAATCACTTGGCTAGATGAATCATTTCATACCATCACATTATGTTGGCTTCTTTATTCGGAAACCTCCAGAATAGTGTCACACAGCTTTGGCCTGCCAGTCATAGTACTCCTGTATCTGAGCAGCTCTTCTTTCTATCTGTTCTTCCATCACTTTTCACGTTTACCTTCTATTTCTGCCAAACTCATGTCCTCATTGTCTCCATGATATGCTTGTATTTCCCTTTAGCTTGTATTTGCTTTTCTCCTTGATTCCAGTGATCTGCTTTCACTTTACATTTTAAGATCCCTCGCTCTCCTAGGAATCTTCTGTTACTCACCTGAGTTGGAAGTGAGCCCATCCTCAGAAGTTTTCAGACACTTTTCTTCAGTCTTTAGAACTTCTAGGATTCCTCATATTGTTATCAGTTTATGTGAGTATCATGACTCTCTGAGTAAGTTGTTGGCCCCTCAGAAAGACTAACTGTGTCTTTATTAACCCAAATGCATAATAACTCCTGATTACCATGAGAGAAGGGTATTGGGTATTCTTAATCAAAGTCTTCACAGTACAATGGAGTAGAAAAACCACAGACCAGTAATTAGGAGATTAGTTAGCTACTCCTGCTTTTGATAGCTTCTCTGGGGTCTTTTGCAACTCATTTGCCTCTGACAATCCAAATTTCCTAATGGGAACTAATGAGATGGTCTCTAGACTTCTTTTCATATCCACAATTATATCAGAGTCTAATATCTTTAAACTGTTAGATGGAGTATGTCATGTGCAGTGGTGGGCATTTTAACAAGAACTCTGTGTGTATTGCTTTTTACATTATTATGTTTATATATCTGTGTCTGTGTGGGGGTATGTGGATACAAACATGGACACGTGTGCCCCAGAAGTCAGAAGAAGGCATTGGATCCCCTAGAACTGGAGTTGCAGATAGTTGTGAGCCCCCTATTGTGAGAGCTGGGAACTGAACTCCTGTCCTCTGGAAGAGCAAGAAATACTCTTAAGCTTGATATATAGTCTTTTTATTTTATGTGTATGAGTGGCTTGCATATCGGTAGGTGCAGTCGTGTCATGCAATACCCATGGAGATCTGAAGAAGGCGTCAGTCCCCCTGGAACAGGAGTTATGGATAGTTGTTAGCCATCATGTGGGTGCTGGGAATCAAATCCAGATCCTCTGAAAAAGCAGCCAGTGCTCTTAACTGCTGCGCCATCTTTCCAGCCCCTTGGTATATATTCTTGTCTTTCTTGTCTGTATTCTGTTTGTCACCACTTCCATGATATCTCTGCACTGAAGTGAGAGACAAAACAGTAACTTCACTGATACAAGCCATGGAAAACATATTTACTATCTTTTTTTAAATGATGAACATTTTCTTTTTCTCCGATTTTTTAAATTTACTTTAAAAAAACTTTATGTGTATGAGTGTTATGCCTGCATATGTGTAAGTGCACCCGTCTGATGCAGTGCCCACGGAGGACAGGAGAGGGAGTCAGATCCCCTGGAACTGGAGTTACAGATGGTTGTTAGCCACCATATAGGTCCTAGGACTCTCCAGCCTCCCTATTTACTATTTTAGCTCATCTTCTTCCACCCTCGTTGCCATTTAATTTACATTTACAAAGATAGCAATCACCTCATTTGGTATGAGGGCAAATCCCTTCTCTGCAGTTTCTAAAGGAAATATTAGATGATTCCTAGAAGCTTCAGAGTTGGAAGCTTCAACTTCTGGGAGATTGCAGGGCAGCAGTGGGAGGTAGGTGGTCCATTAGCAGTATCTGTTTCAGAGCAATTCTTCCTCTTTTAAAAATGGTATTTAGGGGACTGGAAAGATGGCCTAGCGGTTAAGAGTGCTGACTGCTCTTGCAGAGGACCCGGGTTCGATCCCCAGCACCCACGTGGCAGCTGAAAACCGTCTTTCAGGTTTCAGCCTGAAAAAAACAGTTTCAGGGGTATCCGACACCCTCTTCTGACCTCCATGGCATTGCACTACATGGGTGCACCAACCTACATGCAGACAGCACATTCATACACATATGAAAATAAATAAAATTTAAAAAATAGCATTTAGAGTGTGTGTCTATGTCTATGCCTGTGTGCGTGTGTGTGTGTGTGTGTGTGTGCATTCATGAATGCTATGGTATTTGTATGTAGAGGTCAGAGGACAACTTGGGGGGAATTTAGGGGGAGTTGGTTTTCTCTTTCCACTATGTAGATTCAGGGATCAATCTCAGGTGGTCAGGCTTGGCAGCAAGTGTCCTTAACCAGCTGAGCTCAGAGCAGTACTCTCTTAAACTCTAATATGCAAGTGCATCACTTAGAGGCCTTAAACTTAATTGCATGTGCATATTATGCCCAAATGTTGTTTGTCATTTAAAAAGAAATGCTTTTCTTTTACCTGAATCTTTTTTTTTTTTTTAACCATTTTAGCAAAATTGAACTATTTCCAGGAGCTCCAAACAGTCAATGCGACCAACTTCCAGGCCCTGGCTGCAGAGTTCGGAGGCCAGTCATTCAGTTCAGCATTGCAGACCCAGCCACCACTACCTTTTTACAGGGTGAGCCTGGGCTAGGGGATGAATTGTTTGGTTTTCCTAACAGAATAAACAATTGGCAGTGTAACTTTATGGTATCTTCCTTTAGTGAAGTAACCATTCTCAGCTCTTTTAGAAGGTACTGAATAAGCCATTGAGTTAGCCTTTATTTCTACTTTCTTTTTTTCTGCTGTATTTTAGGCTAATCTTGCTGTGAATAAATCTGTCCTATATTTTATACAGGCTGGAGATCCCATTCTGGCTTACTACCCCAACTGGTCTCTGATTAGCCTGCTGAGGCAGCCTGCAGTAGGAGCTGGAGGACTTTGTGTTGAGAGCAATCCTGCAAGTGAGTCCAGGGCAGAAGTACCAGTCTTTTTCTCTCCTTAAAATAGGCTTTCTCATTTGCTGCTGTTCTTCATTTGTTGTGTTCTAAGGCTTCTTAGAAAACAAAAGGACAACCTGTCCCCGTTTCTTCAAAAACCTGGCCAGTAGCTGCACCTCTGATCCAGCCCTGGATGCTGCCTCTTACTATAACTTCACAGTCTTGAAGGTAGGTGTTCTACTTCCCATTTTAATTCCACTGTGAATTTGAAGTTTACTTGCCACCCACTGTTGTGGGTTATAGAAAAGGCCCTAAGCTGAAAAATCATAATTCCCAAAAGCTACATAAAAGAGTATAGAAACTGGTCAGGCATGGTAGTGCACACCTTTAATCCCAGCACTTGGAAAGCAAAAGAAGGTGGAGCTCTGTGAGTGCAAGGCCAGCCTGGTCTACATAGCAAGTTCCAAGGCAGCTGGGGCTACAGGGAGACCCTGTCTCAAAAAGAACCCTCCCCTCCACCCCCCAGAAAAGGTGTAGAAATTATTATCTGAAGAAAGATGAAAAGATGAAAGCACTAAGGACACTGCCTTGTCTCCCTGTTGTCACTGTCCTGGCTGATGGGATTTACTTGAGAGTAAAGGGTAAGTGACAGTTTCCTGTTTCACCAAAGTTCTTATTCTGCTGTTCAGCAGAGCTATGTGGGATTTCATCGCTGCAATCTATCCAGGCTCACATCCAGCTTCACTCTGGCATTTTAGTATGAGGAAGAGATAGGTAGAAGGCAAGAAACCACTCTGTTGTCTTGATCTTCCCTTTCTCCCAACGAAGCCTGTTTGGGGTAATATGAAATGGAAGCGCCTGTACTTTTATGAAAGGCATATGCACACTCAGTCTTTACTCTTTACCTTTTCTAGGTTCCAAAGGGTATTACTGATCTTCAGAATATGCAGGTATGGTGCTACTTATCAGGAAAAAGGAAAAAGAATATCTGGCCCCTCTGTATCTGAGGCAGTTTCTGTCTAGATTGTAATAGAAGTGCTCTGTTCATAGTCAAGTGCCTTCCAAAAAAGGCAATATGGCTAATAGCTTCACAGAAGTAAGGATTAATGAGGTATTAGTAAGTCTAGAAGACACTGAGTTAAAGTTAAATGGTGCATTTGGAGTGCATTTGAGTCTTGGATCTTGTTAATCTCTAAGAGAGGAGTGTAGAATATAGAATTCTTTCCAGTTGCTTGGAACCCTTGCTTTCTGTCTAGTAGAGATGGTGCTCTGAGAAGTTTGTTTTGCAATGTGCTTATTCAGAATGAAAATTGAATTTAAGTTGTCTGGCACTGGGAAGAGAGAAAGAAAAAGGAGAGTCAGGGGAAAAGAACACTAATGAATATAAAATATAGCTTGAAGAAAAACACAACTTTGAATTTTAGTTAATTTGCCTCTTTCTCTTAACAGTTCCAGGTTCCTATAACACTTGCTTCACAAACCAGTTCTCCTCTGTTGGCTGGAAACACCTGTCAGAATATTGTTTCTGAGGTAGGGATGCTGAACTCGGATTCTAGACTGATACATGCTGTATCATGTATGAGACACCGTGTCTCACCTTTGATGCTACACTCACTTCACCAAACTTCTGTGCTTATCTCAGCTTTAACATGTCAAGAGTTGAGCCCGTCACTTCCTTGCCTGCCGTGTTTCAGTCATGTCCATTGCTTCCATCATTCCAGTATTTCATCTTTACACTCCTCTACCTTATATACCACAGTAGTGTGGCTCTTACTGAGTGCCACATTTTCATCTGTTGACACTGTATCATCTGAAAGTTGATGGGGACCGAGAGATGGCTCAGCAGTTAAGAGCACCAGCTGCTCTAGCAGATGTCCCAGGTACAGTTCCCAGCACCCACATGGCAGCAAATAACTGCCCAGAACACCAGTTATAGGGGATCCAACATCCTCTTCTGGCCTCTACAGACATTGTATACACCAGTGTACTTACTACATGCAAACAAAACTCACACATAAAAAATTAATGAGTTAATTAATTAATTGAAAGTTGAATAGATTAGTGAACTTTGATTTTCTAATCAGTGAAACCTAAAGGAGTAAGAGTTATCTTAAAATATCATTTGAAGACTGCTCAGAAATTTAAAGTTATATTCAGTTATTTATAACTTCCACATCCAGCTTGTCTCTTTATTTTTCTTCAGACATTGTGAGAACAAGGTAACCTGGGTTTCATTTCGTGCTTACCTTTGCTTCTGACTCTGTATCTGTTTTCCTTTGTCCACAGTCAAAACTCAAACTTTTCTTAAATATACCTTTTTCATGACCTCTTCCAAACAGATTCAGTCTCTTTTTTTTTTTTTTCATTTCAAATGCAATGTAAAGCCATCTTTATCTTTTCATGGTATTGTTTTTGGTACTTTTAAGATTACTTTTTAAACCTCTTTAATGCATTTAAAACACATAGTCCCAGGCTGTTTTATTCATTGATTTGTCTTTTGCATTTCAGGTCATCTATGACATAGAGACTAATGGGACCTTTGGGATCCAGAAAGTCTCTGTCAGCATTGGACAAACCAACCTGTCTGTTGAGCCAGGTGTTTCCTTACAGCAAGACTTCATCATTCACTTTAGGGTTAGTGGTCTTACCTTATAGGAGATTGGGAACAGAGCAGTTACTTAATGTAACTGCAGTGACGGGTATTCAGTACATGTTTACTTTTTACCTATTTCTCTCTGAATCTCGTATAAAGCCCCCCAACCAAAGCAAAACTCAAATCAGAACTTCTTGAAAAGGGTCTTTTTTTTTTTTTTTTTTTTTGTCTTTTTTGAGACAGGGTCTCCTTTTAGCCCCAAGGTGGCCTGAAACTCACTATATAGACCACTCAGACCCTAAACTCAACAGAAATCCACCTGCCTCTGCCTCTGCCTCCCCAGTGCTGGGATTAAAGGTATGTGCCACCATGCCCGGCTGAAAATGGTCATTTGGAATCTTAAGTTTAGTCAGAACTGCACAAGAACTCCTTTTACTTCTTTGTCTCATTTTTTAGCATTCATAATTTTAGTTCTCACTGATCTTAGGTGTGGGTGTGATGGTTGTCACTCGGCTTTCTACTTTTTGTTGTTGTTGTTTTTCTCTCTTTTTGAACTCAGCAGAGTTATTTTCAAGTCTGTAATCAGCTAAGTTCTGTTAATGTTTAAAATGGAATTTTACATTAAATCCTATGGTCTCAGCCAGGCTGAACATGAACTAAATTGATAGCAATTCTTAAGAAATGGGGGCTGGAGAGATGGCCTAGCGGCTAAGAGCGCCGACTGCTCTTGCAGAGGACCTGGGTTCGATTCCCAGCACCCACATGGTGGCTGAGAACCATCTTTAACTCCAGTTCCAGGGGAATCCGACTCCCTCTTCTGACCCCTGGGGCATTGCACGACAGGGGTGCACAAACCTACATGCAGACAGTACATTCATACACATAAAAAATAAATAAAAAAAGAGTAGCAATTCTTAAGAAATGGTGTTCAGGAATCTTTAGGAGATCCTTGGCTTCAATCCTTAGCAAAATTAGCTTGTGGTGAATTTCAGTGTTTAGAACACTTAGGATCTGGGACATAGCTCAGTGGTAGAGATTTGTCCAGCACACATAAGACCCTAAGATCAATTTGCAGTTACCTCCTCCCCCCAAAAAAACAACCAGCCAATCTCTTGGTACTTGCTTCAGAGAAGGAAAAAGGAAATAATGGAAATAAGATTTTTCCATATAGCTCTTTATTGCACTGTCACAAGGAAAGATGTGACATCAGGCAGAAGGAGATGGGAGAGCGTGCTTTTCACAGTGACTGTCCCCTCTCTCGGCAGGCATTTCATCAGCACACAACTGCTCTTCCCGCGGCTCCTAGAAGTGGGAATCCTGGCTACATTGTTGAGAAGCCACTCTTGGTTCTAACTGGTGACGTGCGTCACTCGGTATCCTTTTTGGAGCTGGGTGGACTGCTGCAGCCTTATGGGAGTTGCTGCTGCTGCTTCAGATTTCTAGGGCTCAGGTTGCCCTCATTTTTCTGGGTATCCAGCCCAGAAAGGAGAGCAGACCGGGATCCTCAGCAAGAACTACAGCTGTTTTCTGACTGGTGACTTATTTTCCACATGTGAAACAAACTACTAGTGTATTGTATTATATTCTCAAATATTGATACCACTAAAAGCTTTAAGACTTAGACTGGCTAAAAGTGAAGATTGTACTGACTTTTGCTTGTTTATATAGTCATTTTGGGGAAAAAACAAAATAGCTGTGTTTTTTTAATTGTTAGAGAAAAAGCACATTTGTAACTGAACTGACAAGATACTAATATTAATAAGTCAGTGTAAAGGAAACCATGGAGACTCCCATTTCCTACTCCTGCCTACTTTCTTGTCTGTTAGAGTCTCCTTGACCATCACTTTTCTACCTCAGATGACCCTATTGCAGAGCCAGGGAAATGGGATTTGCTCTGTTAAAAGACATGATGTACAGTTTGGAGTGAATGCGGTGTCTGGATGCAGGTTAAGGTAATACTTTGCTTCTGCAGCACTTCCCACAACTGTATTTCTGCTTACAGAGAATATGTTATTATAACTTAAATTTTTTTAATTTTTATTTTATGTGTAAATGTGTTTTACCTGCATGTATGTAAGTGCACCTGTATTGTACAATGCCACGAGAGCAGAAGAGAGCATCAGATCCCCTGGAACTGGAGTTAAGAATGGTCATTAATTGCAGGCATGGTGGCTCATGCCTTTAATCCTAGCACTTGGGAGGCAGAGGCAAGTGGATTTCTGTGAGTTCAAGGACAGCCTGGTCTACATGGAGAGTTCTAGGACAGCTGGGACTAAAGGGAGACCCTGTTTCAAAAAAGACCAAGAAGGGCTGGAGAGATGGCTCAGTGGTTAAGAGCACCAACTGCTCTTGCAGAGGACCCGGGTTCAATTCCCAGTACCCACATGTAGGCTAAGAACCATCTTTGACTCCAGTTCCAGGGGAATCCAACGCCCTCTTCTGACCTCCATGGCATTTCACGACACGGGTGTACCAACCTACATGCAGACAGTATACTCATACACATAAAAAATTAATTAATTAATTTAAAAATTTTTTTAAAAGACCAAGAAAAAAAAAATGGTCATTAGTCAGCATGTGGGTGCTGGAAGCCTAACTTGGGCCTATGCAAAAGTAGCTAGTGCTCTTAACTGCTGAATCATCTCTCTAGCCCTATCTCTCCAGCCCCTAATATTGTAACTTTTTAATATTCTAGATGATGCTAGAAAATTACAGAAATTATCTTTAAGTCTACTATATTCCTAAGAATGTTCTTGGGCTGGAGAGATGGCTCAGCAGTTAAGGGCACTGGCTGTTCTTGCAGAGGACCCAGGTTCAATTCCCAGTACCCACATGGCAGCTAACAGCCATACATAGCTCCAGTTCCAGGGGATCCAACATCCTTCTGACTTCTGCAGGCATTATACAGTAAGGGTGCACTTATCCGCCTGCAGGCAATAAACTCATATACATAAAAAAAAGAATTTTCTGATTGTGCTTATTACCTACTAATACCAACTAAGGATTATTTCCTCTAATTGATTTCATATTTATTCTATTGTTTGAATTATGGTTTCACTATTAATGTTTCACTATTATGTTAGTGTTGGACTCCAGCCTCCTTGCTGTTTACTTACAGGCTGAAGGAGGTAAACTGCAGCCTCCTGCAGAAGGAGATTTACCAGACTCTTCATGGAAGGCTCAGACCCGAGCAGGTTGCCATGTTTGGTAATGCTGACCCAGCCCAGAAAGGAGGGTGGACCAGGATCCTCAACAAGAACTGCAGTGTTTCAGTAAGGAGACAAATCCGTTTTCTGATTGGTGACGTATTTTCCACATATGAAAATTATAGATAGGAAGGAAGGTAAAAACCGGCCTTGTTTCTACCTGTCTTTGTATCTAAGAAGAATATAAGAAATCATGCCCATTTGAGAGCACTGTTTCAGGTTATATTTACACCTAAGATATTTTCCTTAAAAAAATTGAAGATCAATAATCTGGATTTACAAATCATACCATGTATTTCAAATAGTCTCTTGTGTTCATTTTTTAGTACATTTATTATGTGTGTTCACATGCCACAGTGCATGCAGGTGGAGATCACAGAACAACTTGCATGAGTTGGTTATCTCTTCTGTGTGACTCCTGGCAGTCAAACTCAGTTTCTAAGGCTTGGCTTACCTTTACCCACTGAGCCATGCCTGCAGTCTCTCTTGTGTTCTTAAATATTTAGTCAACACAGATTGTTTTATGAAGTTGAAATTATGCTCATTTTGTGGTTTTAAAATTTTACGTTTTGTTGTTGTTGTTGTTGTTCTTTTTTGAGACAGTGTCTCCCTGTAGCTCCGGGCTGTCCTGGAACTCACTATGTAGGCCTGTCTGGCCTTGAACTCACAAAGATCCGCCTGCCTCTGCCTCCCAAGTGCTAGGATTAAAGGCGTATGCCACCACACCTGGCTTAAAATTTTACGTTTTTTTTTTTTTTTAAACATTTACTTTTCTTTCTCCCTCTTTTTAAATTTAATTAATTAATGTATGTATGTATGTATGTATGTATGTATGTATGTGTATGAGTGTACTGTCTGCATGTAGGTTTGGGCACCCGTGTCGTGCAATACCGCGGAGGTCAGAAGAGGGTGTCGGATTCCCCTGGAGCTGGAGTTCTCCTAGAATTGGAGTTACAGACAGTTCTCACCAGCCATGTGGGTGCTGGGGATCGAACCCAGGTCCTCTGCAAGAGCGGTCGGCACTCTCAACCCCTAGGCCATCTCTCCAGCCC
>VZQC01010057.1:20524-31088 GCA_009823505.1 Rhizomys pruinosus | reverse complement strand
TTTTTTTTTTTTTTTTTTTTTTGGTCTTTTTGAGACAGGGTCTCCCTGTAGCTCCTCTGTAGAACAGGCTGGCCTCTGCCTCCCGAGTGCTAGGATTAAAGGTGTGCACTAAAATGTACGGCAAAGAACTCTAATTTAAGGCTGGGTGTGGTGGTATATACTTTTAATCCCAATACTCCGGAGGCAGTGGCAGGTGGATCAGTTCAAGGCCAGCCTGTTTTACATAGTGAGTTCCTGGCCAGCTAGGGCTACAGGCAGACCCTGTCTCAAAAATAAATAAATAAAAACAAAAAAATAACACCCATACAGATTGTTGTCAACTTTTTTGTGCTTTATCAAAGCCATATACTGCCTTCTGTATTATTACATAATGCTTCAAAAACCGTGGCTACTTGGACTGGAGAGATAGCTCAAGAGTTTAAGAGTGCCCATATCAAGAGGCTCACAGATGCCTGTAACTCTGGTTCCAGGGAATCTGATGCTCTCTTCTGGCCTCTACGGGCACCTGCATGCACATGTGCCTATACCCACAGACCCACACGTAAACAAAAATAAATCTTAAAAAAAAAAACCAAAAAAAAAAAATCACTGCTTACTTGATGCACACTTCTTTATCTTCCGCAGGCTAAGAACTGCACTTCCTGCTGTTTCATACCAGTTTCCCTGGAAATCCAGGTGTTGTGGGCGTATGTAGGCCTTCAGTCCAACCCGCAAGCTCATGTGGCAGGAGCCCGATTCCTGTACCAATGCAAGTACATGCAGGTAAGTCATGCTTCATATCAGTCATTTGATAACCAGGTTGCCAGTTTATGTTTGTTGGGAATGAATGTTTCTTTTTAGAGTGAGTTGACAAAATTCATTTCCAAGTCTGTCTCTCTTCCATGGTTATAAAAAATTAACGTTTTGTCATGGTGACTACAGCTGTACTTTTTTTTGGTTCATTGGTTTTGTCGTTTTATTGTCCCCAGATTTCAGTATAGGATAATCTGTTTCAAATACTCCTACCATTATTCCTGATCTGACTAAAGAAAGCATTTTCTATGAATGTCTACTCACTATGACAACCACACAATTATTAGACTCTCAAAATCTGTTGCTTGTGATTAAAGTTAATGGTGTAGTTACCAATTCTTGCTTCTCTGTACTCCATTAAATATGGTTTGCCTCTGTAGTAAACATATGTCTGTTGTTTATGATATGCCTTGGGACAGAGGTACCATCTGCCTTGGGTTTAGAATATAATCCTTAGCTTTATAGGTTTAAAGGGGTATTTTTTGTTGCCATTGTTGTTGGTGGAGGTGGTGGTGGTCTTTTTGAGACAGGGTCTCCCTTTAGTCCCAGTGGGCCTGGAGCTCACTCTGTAGACCAGGCTGGCCTTGAACTCACAGAGATCCACCTGCCTATGCCTTCCCAGTGCTGGGATTACAGGCGTGCGCTACCACACCTGGCTAAGGATGGTATTTTTATTTTACTTAAAAATAATCAGGTCTTGGGGCTGGAGAGATAGCTCAGCAGTTAAGAGCACCGACTGCTCTTCCAGAGGACCCGGGTTCGATTCTCAGCACCCACCCACATGGCAGCTAAGAACCAGCGAAGAGGCAGAGGCCAGCCTGTTCTACATAGGAGCTATAGGGAGACCCTGTCTCAAAAAGACAAAAAATAATAATAATAATAATCAGGTCTCACTGGGCATGGTGGTGCATGCCTTTAATCCCAGCACTTGGGAGGCAGAGGCAGGGGATCTCTGTGAGTTCAAGGCCAGCCTGGTCTATAGAGTGAGCTCTAGGCCAGCTGGAACTAAAGGGAGACCCTGTCTCAAAAATACCAAAATTAAAATAAATAAATAAAGTATACATGGTAATTCACATCAAAGGACTAAATGTGAGTGACAGAAGTTCCCTGTTTCCTGTTTAAGCTCAGCTGTTCCTGGGCAATGAGAATGGAGACTGATCAGTGTGAAGCCCAGGAAGCTTCTTGAAAGTCAGGCAGAAGCTTCATTCACTGGAGTTCTTCTGACTCCCATGGCTGCTGGACAAAAGAGCCAAGGGCACTAAAGCAGCTACCCTCCAACATAGGGACAGGTACCCACTAATCTTTACTGCACTGGAATAAGTCCCACCACTTTTCTGGAATAGCCATCATCCTTACCTGGGCACTGTCCATGCAGAAACTGCCAGAGTCCCACAGTACCCAGCTGCTGCAGGGCAAGTTCCTCAGCTTGCAAAGCAACCATCAGGTCCTCACCACGTACTTCAATCCCAAATGACACTTCATTCACCCTCAGGACCAAGACTGACACCTATCAAAGGAGATTCTCTTAGTTCTGAGTCCCAAGCTTATATCCAGCCTGGCCCAGAGCCTCCCCTCTACACAGAAGGAAGTGTAGCAGCTGACCGAGTGAAGGACAAGGTCATCACTGGGCGATACTAAGCTGTCGGCCTCTGGTGACCCCTGGCCACAATTATCCACTGTAGGGCTCCTTTGAACACCAGTATCATCCAAAACACTTGTCAGAGATCCTGGGAGAGCAGATTCTGGACCAGACTCTGCAGGAAAAGGTACCAAAAGAGTTCAAAAGTTTAAAAGAAAAATTATTTTCAATTCTAACATCTAAAAAGAATGACAACTATAAAAAAAATTAAACAACTGGAAACTTGGAAAGTAAATGGAGATCTGCTGAATTCAAAGAACTTTGTTTTTTTCTGTTTGTTTGTTTTTTTGTCTTTTTGAGACAGGGTCTCCCTTTAGTCCCAGCTGGCCTGGAGCTCTGTAGACCAGGTGGGCCTTGAACTCACAAAGATCCACCTGCCTCTGCCTCCTGAGTGCTGGGATTAAAGGCATGTGTCACCATGCCCGGCTGGAACTTTGTTTTTAAAGTCACATGGCACTTGGTCACATCTAATGCAACTTATAAACACAGGCCCTCTGAATCTTCACTGGTGAGGAATGGATAAACAAAATGGCATAGCCACATACCAGAATAACTGGATTTAAAAGGGACGGAAATTCTATACTATACACATTAAACAAAGAATCTTGAGGACACTGTATTAAAGAGAACAAGTTAAGTCATAAAAAAAGGTGAGCAAGCCGAGCATGATAGGACATGGTCTGGCATCCCAACACAGGAGGCTGAGGAAGGATTATGAGTCTGAGGCTACCTTGGGCTATACAGTGAGACCCTGATTCAAAAAAAACAAAGCCAGCTCTCCCCCATGCAAAAAAAGAAACAAAACAGTATTGAATAAGTGAAGAAGAGGGAACTAACCTACTAGGAGGTTGGTGGCAATGTAAATCANTGCAGGTAAGTCATGCTTCATATCAGTCATTTGATAACCAGGTTGCCAGTTTATGTTTGTTGGGAATGAATGTTTCTTTTTAGAGTGAGTTGACAAAATTCATTTCCAAGTCCGTCTCTCTTCCATGGTTATAAAAAATTAACGTTTTGTCATGGTGACTACAGCTGTACTTTTTTTTGGTTCATTGGTTTTGTCGTTTTATGTCCCCAGATTTCAGATAGGATGAATCTGTTTCAAATACTGCCTACCATTATTCCTGATCTGACTAAGAAAAGCATTGTTCTATAGAATGTCTACTCACTAGTGACAACCACACAATTATTAGACTCTCAAAAATCTGTTGCTTGTGATTAAAGTTAATGGTGTAGTTACCAATTCTTGCTTCTCTGTACTCCATTAAATATGGTTTGCCTCTGTAGTAAACATATGTCTGTTGTTTATGATATGCCTTGGGACAGAGTACCATCTGCCTTGGGTTTAGAATGATAATCCTTAGCTTTATAGTGTTTAAAGGGGTTATTATTTTGTTTCCAGTGTTGGTGGAGGGGTTGGTGGTTGGTCTTTTTGAGACAGGGTCTCCCTTTAGTCCCCAGTGGGCCTGGAGCTCATCGCTGTAGACCAGGACTGCCTGCACTCACAGAGATCCACCTGGCCATATGCCTTCCCAGTGCTGGGATTCAGGCGTGCGCTTACCACACCTGCTAAGGGGAATGGTATTTTATTTTACTTAAAAATATCAGGTCTTGGCGGCTGGAGGAGCTTCTAGCCTCAGCGCAGTTAAAGCACCGAACTGCTCTCCGAGGACCCGGGTTCGATTCTCACACCAACCCACTGGGCAGCTAAGAACCAGCGGAAGAGGCAGAGGCCAGGCCTGTCTACACAAGGACCAAGCTGATAGGGAGACCACTGTCTCAAAAAAGAAAAAAATAATATAATAATCAATCGAAGCATCACTGGGCATGGTTGTGCATGCCTTTATCCCAGCACCTTGGGAGGCAGAGGCAGGGGATCCTGTGAGTCAAGGCCAAGTCTGGTCTATAGAGTGAGCTCTAGGCAGCTGGACTAAAGGGAGTGACCACTGTTTCAAAAATCCAAAAAAAAAAAAAAAAAAAAAAAAGGTCTCTGAACTGGGTGTGGTGGCACACACACCTTTAATCCCAGCATTTCGGGATGCCACAGGCAGGTGGATCTCTGTGAGTTCAGGCCAGCCTGGTCTACAGGTGAGCTCCAGGCCAGCTGATTTTGGTCTGGAATAAGAGACCCCGCCAGAAAAAAATACAAAATAATAATATAAATAACAAAACAACAACAGGTCTGGGGTGAAGTGATTTATAAACTTGGTGCCAGGGTATTAGTACATAAAAAATATTTTTATGTCAGGGCATGGTGGCGCATGCCTTTAATCTCACCACTAAGAGGCAAGACAAGGTGGACTCTCGGAGTTCCCAGGCAGCCTGGTCTACTAGTGGAGTCTAGATAGCTGAATATTTTATTAATTTATATGTATTGAGTGTTAGTGGCCGCCGTGTAGGTGAGTGCACCTGTGTCTAGGGTGCCTGCAGAGGCGGAAGGGGGCATCAGATCCACCTGGATTGGAGTTTTGGATAGTTGTTAGCTGTCCTGCCGTGAGTGCTCGGATCAACCTGGGTTCCTCTGCAAGAGCAGCGCGGTGGGCTCTGCCTCTGAGCCATCTCTCCAAGCCCCTAAAAACTCTTTTTTTTTTTTTTTTTTTTTTTTGGTCTTTTCGAGACAGGGTTCTCACTTAGCCCCAGCTGTCCTGGAATCTCACGCGTCGTACCAGGCTTGGCCTTGAACTCTCAAAGATCCACCTGCCTCTGGCCCCCAAGTGGCTTAGGATTAAAGGCGTGTGCCACCACACCCAGCTATATAGGAGGTTATTAACTTTTAATGAAAATAAATTGGGCAGTTGCAATGTTTTCGACTTCTAGAAAAGAAGCTCAAACAAGACAGCATTCGATATATGGCATGAATACCTTTACTCCTCCCTTATAGCAGAGTTGGACAACTTAGTTCTCTTTGCCTATCAGTGGAATCAACAGTCCTTAGCTTACCAGAAGCTGTGTTCCTTAGAGCATTCTGTTTTTTTCCCTAGATGGGAGTGTTTCTTAAAGACTCATGTAATCCATTAGACAACCTGTACTGACTCCATTGTCTTCAACTATACCTTGATTTTGTATTTAGGAGTTCTATTGTCCCAGGACTTTATTTTTTTTGCTTTCTTTTCAAAATCTCTGATCCCTGTGGTCGTAAGCCCACAATGCCTTTTTTTTTTTTTTTTTTTTTTTTTTTTGGTCATTTTGAGAATGGTCTCTCTTTAGTCTCTAGCTGGCCTGGAGCTCATTCTTTTAGACCGCGGCCTGTCCTTGAAACTCAAAAAATCCTCCTGCTCAGCTCCTCCCGAGTGCTAGATTAAGGCTTGTGCCACCACGCCTGGCTGTCTAGATCTTTTAACCAGAACCTTTTCAGTAGTTTGCAGAGGTTAGCTTTTCAAGTTGGTCTGCCTTATGTACAGAACTACACAATAATTCAGTCTACCTGGCCTAAGTGGATGTTTTGATTATGTATAGCCAAAACATTTTCTGTCCAAGTGATAAAAGGATGATACAGAGGAACTGAGGTGACGAGCATTCCAGATCTTGTTTTGGCTTTAGCTAGAGAGCATATAGTTATCAGTCAGAACTCTGAACTAAACACTAAGACACATAGATTTTTATTGTTTATAAATTATCTAAAATAAATTAAAAATGTTTTTTTAATTTTAAAAATATTTAAGAAAAATGAAAAGAAAGCCAAAGACCATAGGAAAATATTCTCAATACATGTACCCACCAGTGTTCTTTATGTAGGAGAAAGAACTTGGACATCTCAGTAATGAGTGACACACAAGCCAAAGATGTGTTTGTTCTAGTTCATAGCCTTGAATGCATCTGCAAAAGCACAGATCTAAGAGAAACTGCCCCAGCTTTTTAATAATACTTTTCATTTGTAATGATTTGATGGGGAAGATTAACATGATGATTTTAAAATTCTGACTATACAACATAACAAAATATGTAAGATGTACTTGTTACCAAAGCCAAACAAACTTAACCCAAACTCTTCATGTTAAATAGCAAACCTTAAATCCCCGCACTTGAGAGGCAGACAGGCAGATCTCGGTGAGTTCCACACCAGCTGCAGCTACAGAGAGACCCGGTCTCAAAAAGGAAAAAAAAAGATTAAAAATATAAATAACAAACCTTATATTGGACAAAGGATTTTGCTCCCTTGTAAATTGAAATGAAGCAAATAAGTCCCTGGAGCCTCATAAAATGTTGAAACCAAGTTTATTAGTGGCAACTTGCAAAGTAAACATCATAAAATCATATTGCTTAAGTAGGGATGAGTGAGGTCAACCATACATAACAGAACTGGATCTGTAGTAGAAAGAAATGTGCTGACTTAGCTGTGTCTTGTCTTTCTCAATAAAAGTTAACCAGAGTGTTCATGGCTCACACACTGAACAATGAGTTCTCGAGTTTTCCCCATATATAACTTTAAAAATTCAAATAGAAAAACTTCATGCTTCAAAATTCAGATATAATACACTGAACATAACTAAAAATCTGTTCTACATGTGGTTAAAAAAAACATTCTCAAATGAATCAGTAATGTTCATTAGTACTGAGTAACCTTGTAAATATGATTCAGTTTCTGTTAATTGGACAGTCTCCTGAAATGCATTTACTCAAAACCTTCATACAACTGTGAAGACTATTTTTGGTCTTAATTGGCATATAATAATTGTGCATGTTTGGGAGATACAGAATGGTATTTTAGTACATTATATAACATATGTGATCAAATTAGAGTAATTAGCATTTCTATAACCTCAAACATTTATGATTTCTTCGTGTTATGAACATTTATAATCCTTTCAGGCTACTTTGCAGTATACAATAAATTTTTAATTAGAGTTACCCTAGTATACTATAGAACACCAGAACTTTTCCTTTTGTTATGGTTCCTGTTAATCCATTCTTAGTAAACAGAGTAAGCAGTTCATTTGAAGTACTTGTTAGTAAATATTTGATTGAATGAATTAAGTACAACCTTTAAGGGATCTAATTATAGTATGGGAGAAGGGTAAGAGAAAATCAGCCTATAATCGCTAGCTTCCAAATAGTATGACACATACTTTCTATCTTGTCACTTGTTGTCTCTCACTACTTTATATTGTGCTCTGTCTCCAAAAATATTTCTATTTGTCAAAAAAGTATTATTTCTTAAGTTCCTTCTTTCTATCAAGAACCATGCCAGAACTTGGAATGGTGAACAAGGTAGACATCCCCGGAAGGTGTGAAGAAGCGGTGTGAGAGAGATGAGAGCACCAAGGTAGACACTGACTGAGAGGTACTGATGGCCTGGGCCAGGTGAGATGAGAGCACCAAGGTAGACACTGACTGAGAGGTACTGATGGCCTGGGCCAGGTGGGATGAGAGCACCAAGGTAGACACTGACTGAGAGGTACTGATGGCCTGGGCCAGGTGAGATGAGAGCACGAAGGTAGACACTGACTGAGAGGTACTGATGGCCTGGGCCAGGTAGGATGAGAGCACCAAGGTAGACACTGACTGAGAGGTACTGATGGCCTGGGCCAGGTGAGATGAGAGCACCAAGGTAGACACTGACTGAGAGGCATTGATGGCCTGGGCCAGGTGGGATGAGTCCTGGGACTAGACAGAGTGCCACAGTTGGGGGTTTGTTTTGGTTTGGTTTGGTTTTTTTACTTGAAAATTTTTCTGAGTATGAGTGTTTTACCTGCATATATGTAAGTGCACCTGTATACAATGCCCACATGATCAGAGGAGGGCATTGGATCCCTGGGAACTGAAGTTACAGACAGTTGTTAGCAGTCATATGGGTTTGGGAACCAAACCCATGTCCTCTGCATGAGCAGCCAGAACCACTGAGCCATCTCTCCAATCCCACAGTTGGGATTTTACAGTTTGGTTGTGGAAATTGAGGGGGAAAGAATCAGGGATAGTGGGAAAGTTTTATTGTTTGTTTGTGTGTTTGTTTTTTTGGTCTTTTTGACACAGTGTCTCCCTGTAGCCCCAGCTGTCCTGGAACTCACTATGTAGACCAGGCTGGCCTGGAACTCAGAGAGCCACATGCCTCTTGCCTCCCAAGTGCTGGGATTAAAGCCATGTGCCACAACACCTGGCTTTAATTCAGACATTTTGCCCTTTCTTTTATAGTCATTGTCTCAGTTTGTAGTCCTAGATGATCTCGAACTATCAGTCTGTTTTTGCCTCTCCTTCCACCATGTGGAGTGAATCTGACATTACCAACACAATTGTTATTTAAAGAATGCCTGTGAGCAGACTTCACCTGTGTCCTGCAGAATGCCAACCTGCAAAGGAACAAGTAAGGGCTGCCTTCCTGGGAACTTTGGGCACCCCTGTGCCCCATGGAGGCCTGGTATCGCCCAGGACCTTCCAACCTTCTGGCCCCAGCATGCGACATGGGCGGAGTTAGCCACGCTCAACACAGCACAAGACCAGCATGTGCCCCGCTGGATGAGTGGACTTCACCCCTGTCCTGCAGAACACCAACCTGCAAAAGACCAGCCTAGAGAAGTGGTGGTGGAAAGGATCTAGCTGTGCAGCCAACGTAGAGACACCAGCAAATAAACAAACAAATCCACATGCCAAAGACACACAAAAAAAACCAACATGGGAAAAGCTCATAATAAATCCACACTGAACTCTAGCAACCCTACAGAAGACTCTGACAAGATCTCCCTGGAAGGAAACCAAGACACGGGCTTTAGAAAAACAGTTGTGGACATATTCAAACAAATTAGAGAACTAAGGGAAGAGAATGAAAAACTCAAGAAGGACCTAGAGGGAGATAATGACAAACGTTAGAAAGAACTGAAGGGAGAAAATGACAAACCCCAGAAGGAAGTGGAAATGCTGAAAAGATCCCAGGCCGAAAGGGAAAAAGAAAATGACCAACGAACCAAGGACCTACAAGATGAGAATGACAGGCTCCATTAGGAAGTGGAAATGCTAAAGAAATCACAGGATGAAATACAAAAGGAAATTGAACATTTATCCAATCAACAGGAAAGGATGGGAAAAAGCCTCAGAAGCAGAATGGAAGAAGCAGAAAAAAGAATAGCAGACCTGCAAGATAACATGGTCCAACTAGAATGCTCAAGTAAAGATTATGAAAAATTAAAAAAAAAAACACGAGTGGAACAACCAAGAAATGTGGGACACTATGAAAAAACCAATCCTCTGCATCATAGGGATAGAAGAAGGAGAAGAATCCCAAGACAACACTATTGATCAGATCTTCAACAGGGTAATAGAAGAAAATTTCCCCAAACTGAAAAAAGACAAACCCATACAAATACAAGAAGCACATAGAACACCAAACAGACAAGACCAGAAAGGAAATTCCCCACACCATATAATTGTTAAAACACTAGATGCTCAAAACAAAGACAAAATACTGAAAGCCACAAAAGAAAAACAACAAGTTACATATAAGGGGAAACCCATCAGAATTACAGCTGACTTCTCAGCACAAACTATGAAAGCAAGAGGAATGTGGACCAAAGTATTCCTTGTACTAAATGACTTTAGATGCCAACCCAGACTACTGTACCCAGCAAAAATGTCAATAATAGTTGAAGGAGAAAGAAGAATCTTTCAAGACATGAACAAGATGAAAGAATACATGTCTAAGAAACCAACACTTCAGAAAATCCTCAAAGCAATCCAAAGAACAGAGGAAAGAAGCAGCTATCCCTAAGCAATTAAAGTGAGAAAGCAACAAAATCATAACAGAGTAAATATAAACCTGGACCAAGAATGCAAACCAAAAATAAGGTGAAAGGAAGCAACACACATATTCAATAACCTTAAATACTAATGGTCTAAACTCCCCAATCAAAAGGCATAGACTGGGAGAATGGATTAGGAAAGTGAACCCTTCTATATGCTGTCTACAAGAAACCCATCTCACCCTCAAGGACAGACACCACCTTAGAGTGAAAGGATGGAAAAAAGTATTCCAAGCAAATGGCACCAAGAAACAAGCTGGAGTGGCTATTCTAATATCAGACAAAATAGATCTCAAAGTAAAATTAATCAGAAGAGACAAAGAGGGCCATTACATCCTTGTCAAAGGAACAATGAACCATGAAGACTTCACAATCCTAAATGTCTATGCACCAAACTCTGGTGCAC
>VZQC01010057.1:0-14810 GCA_009823505.1 Rhizomys pruinosus | reverse complement strand
AGCTGCAATGGCGAGGATGGTTAGCAACACTTGTGATGGAAAGTGCAGTATGGAATGGATTTTCGGTCCTAGCTTCAGTGTTGTATAGGTACACACTTGGCTACTGTACTACTCTCACTGACTTTAGGGCCTTTTGGGGAAAACAAACTTTTAACTGCCCAGTAATAGTCCTTGAAGGATACCTTACTTCAAGCTACTTTCCCCCACTGAGCCATCTTGCTGCCCTGAAGACAACATTAAAGTCAGGTTGAGGGCTGGAGAGGTTGCCTAATGGTTAAAAACACTGGCTACTCTTGCAAAAGACCGGGATTCAAATCCAGCACCCAGATAGCAGCTAACAACCATCTGTAACTCCAATTTCAGGGGATCTAGCACCCTTTTCTAGCCTCCAAGGGCACTGCGTGACATGGTTGCACACTAACATGTATGCAGACAGTACACTCATACACATAAAATTGAAAAATAATTGGTTGGGTGTGGTGGCACACTCCTGTAGTCCCAGCAGATGTGAAGAAGAGGCAGACAGATCTCTGTGTGTTCAAGAACAGCCTGGTCTACACAGTGAGTTCCAGGACAGCTGGGTCTACAAGTAGAAAAGACAATTAATTAATTAATTAATTAAAAATAAAGTCAGGTCAAGTATGATAAGCACATATTCTACATGCTTCTAAAGGGACTTATCTGTTCAAACAGCTTGTCTTGTGTGGCTTTTCAGACATCAAAATGCTACTGGAGACTCAAAACTATATTATTGAGTAGATCTGGGCTTCATAGTTGCCTTCTTATCTGTGAAGTCAGTTGTAGTTGTAGACTGATCTCCAGTCCCTAAGTCAAGAAGTGGGGGAGGCTAGTGTCCAGTTATAAAAACCAATGAAAAGAGCCAGGTGTGGTGGCACGCGCCTGTAATCCAAGCACTTGGGAGGCAGGGGCAGGCGGATATCTGTGAGTTCAAGGCCAGCCTGGTCTACATAGCAAGTTCCAGGACAGCTGGGGCTACGGGAAGACCCTGTCTCAATAGACACAAGATTTTGAATGTTGAGTTGGTCAGTATCCCAGTTACCCTGATCTGATCGTTGCACATTGTATATGCATTGTATTGCATTATACTCTAGAAATGCATAGAGTTGTTATGAGTTTAGTAAAAGTTAGCATAAAAAATTATTTTAGCCGCAGGCAGGTCTCTGTGAGATCCAGGCTAGCCTGGTCTACATAATGAGTTCCAGGCCATTTTGCACTTCAGAGAGACCCTCTCTCAAAACAACAACAATAAAATGATAGATAAATAAATAAATCCCCTGGAAGGCTAATTTTTCAGGCCACATTGCATTTCTGGAGTCTGGTGTTTGATGTACTTAAGAACCACAACAGATGATTCATACATCAGAATGATGACACAGGGAAAATCTTCATTCCAGGCTCCACAAAGTATTATTTACTTTCATGTTATAATCAAAGTTTGCTTGGTAAGCCCAGAGGTGGAACAAAGGGATGTTGTTTTTCAGGACACATTCTAGTGTTTAACATCACTTACTGCCACATCCAAAAGTGAGATCTGTCACTTTTGAGTCGGCCCGACAGGGTCATTTCTTCTGAGCTTCTCTCCTATTTTGAGAGTCTGTGAATCTGATCATGATATATTTTTTTAATTCCTCCTTTTTCAATGAACTTTCACCATTTCTACTGCTTCCACTTGGATATGTTTCAGAGCCTGCAGCTCATAGCCCTGATGGAGCAGAGCTACTAAGCATGTAATGGTAATGATTTTGCCATCTGGCCTCTGATGTCAGACAGCTCCCTTATTGGGAACAGTGAAAGTTGGTAGGTTTTTGTACCAAGTGTCTCTATAGATACCCTCAGCTGGTGTGGAACCAGGCTGCCCTCAATTTCACAGATCCACCTACTCCTACTTTCCGAGTGCTGGGATTAAAGACATGTCCCACCATGCCCTACAAAGTTAGTGTTTCTTGAGACAAGGTCTTAAATAGTCTAACCTGGCCTCAGATATTCTGTATAGTCAAGGATTACCTTAAATTCCTGATCCCCCTGTCTCCACCCTTCAAGGGCATGCGTGCCAACATGCCAGGCTCTGAGAATGAGTCTTTAGGTATACCCGTTCACACTTGTGGTGTCATTAGATGTTGCTGAGAAATTTGTTTGCTTATATCTCACACAGAGAGAACTACACAGGACCACTATGAGAAAAAGATGCATCTTATTTAGAGCAGTTTGATTTTGGTCTCCACAGAGAATAATGATAGAAGCCATGTGGGAGGACTTCATGAATGTACTGTTGTCTTTCTCTATAGGATCACCAGAAAGGAATAGAAGTGGCTTTGACAACACTTGTGAACTTTGTGGACATTACTCAGAAGCCAGAGCCTCCGAGGGATCAAGCTAGAACAGACTGGAAATTGCCATTCGATTTCTTCTTTCCCTTCAAAGTGGAGTTCAGTAGAGGGGCTGATCAGAGGAACTCAGTCTCTCCCAGCCTTATCCTGTGCCTCTTACTACTTGGGGTTCTTAGTTCACAGACTAAGTGAAGAAAGAACAGTCAAGTTTTATTTTTCCCTATGGGAAACTCTAAAGCAGCCTGCTTGTCTTGGCTAAACAGATCTTTACTTATGATTAGAGGAAGGCATTTAGGAAATGAAAACCTAATTAAAAGAATTTTGTATATAAAAGAAGGTATTCCAGAAAAGCAATACACACTACTTCCTTCTAGCTCTCCACTTAGGGCTCTGCAGGGCCTTGGGTACATTAGATTCACTGCTGATCAATCTAGAGAAGCCAAGCCCTTCATGTTACACTTTGCTTCACTGAAAGTCTGCAAGATCTGTGTCTAGCTGCTCATAGCTGCTGTCACCCAAAGTGAACTCAGAATGGCCAGCCTCTGGACTTGTGCTAACAGTTCAGGCCAGGAAACTGCTGGCTCTATATTTTGTCTGGCTCTTTTGCCAAGGTCTGGCCACACCCTTTGCCGAGGCCTGGGTTTAGAAAAGTAGTTCTTTCCGGGGCTGGAGAGATGGCTTAGCGGTTAAGAGCGCCGACCGCTCTTACAGAGGAACCGGGTTTGATCCCCAGCACCCACATGGCGGCTGAGAACCGTCTGAAACTCCAATTCCAGGAGAACTCCAGTTCCAGGGGAATCCGACGCCCTCTTCTGACCTCCGTGGCATTGCATGACATGGGTGCACAGACTTGCATGCAGGCAGTACATTCATACACATACAGAAATAAATAAAAATTTTTAAAAAAAAAGTAGTTCTTTCCATTCAGTTTTCAAAATGAATTGAATCCCATCTCTTTCCACTAGCAAATGACCTTACCATTCCTTTCTGTTCTTCCCTTTTTTGTGGTAAGAAAAGATAAAACTGATTTGAGACCTTTATTTGTACTAAGCCCAGCTGCTAGTAGGGCAGAACTTGATGCCCTGTGATATAGCTCAGTATAATGTTTCTTTCACTTTGTGTGTTTTCAAAGTTCATCTAATATGCAGCATATATCAATACTTTGGTCCTTTATGACTCATTAATAGTTCATGCAAGAATATACCACATTTGATCCATTTATCTTACAAACATATAAATTTTGGTGCAGACATTTTCATTTTTCTTGAGCATATATACATAGTGGAATTGTTAGATGTTATCATAACTATATGACATACTGAACTTCCAGGTTACTTTCCTCTGTAATAGAACTTCAAAATGATTGTCATATTTATTGGAATGCTTATATATAAGGTCTTATACTTAGTCTATATATATGGAACACTGTAATTTTCTTATTTCTGTTATCTACATAGGGAGCCATTTAATTTACTGCATTAAAGATCTTTGTTATAATTATTTTCAACTTAAGGAACAATTTTTACCAAAAAAAGGATTATGTTCTATTTTAATAAAATGGAATTGAAACCCTAGCTAGCCCACTGTAGATATAGAGAAACAGGAACTCAAACACTTCAGTGGGAATATAAACTGATAGAAATGTCATAACAGTTTGATTATATTTATCACAGGTCTTTGATGTTGGTTCATGTCTCTGATCATGGTACAGAAGAATGGTAACTTTGAGGCCAAGCCTGGGCCTCAGAACAATTTCAAAGCCAGTCTCAACTACATAGAGAGACCCTATTTAAATTGGGTACACATCTGTAATTCCAGCACTCAGGAGATAGGGACAAGAGAATAAGGAGTTTAAGGTCAGATGGGGGTGCTGCGTAAGACCCCGCATCAAGAACTACATGGATGTGGAGAGGGAGGTAAAACAAACAATTTTATAAGCCTTGACCCAGTAATTCCAGTTAGTAGGTATTACATAAAGGAAACAATGTCTAACATTATGGAACCATTTAAATTTATAGCACATCTGCAGATTGGAAGCTTGAGCAGCCATTGAAAGTTAGATAAACTTATTGTATTAATTTTCTGTTGCTGTGATAAAATACTATGGCCAAAACAACATATAGATGACTACATTTTGGCCTACAGTTCCAGGAGAGAGCCCATAATGGTGGAGGAAGCATGGCAGTAGGCAGCCAGTGGGAAGCGGGGCAAGGTTATAAACCCTCAGACCTGCCCCCAGTGATGTACTTCCTCCAGCAGCACTGTGCCTCCCAAACAGCACCACAGTGGGGACCATCACCTCCCCAAACAGCACCACAAGTGGGGACCCAGTGTTCTGAGGTGTCAGCCTGTGGGGACACTTCTCATTCAAACCACACACTCGCCTTTATTGCAATAGGAAAATATTGATGACTTGCTGTTTTTTAAAGAATTTTTTATTCATTTGTGTGTGTGTGTGTGTGTGTGTGTGTGTGTGTTAATGCAGATGCCAGTAGAGTCAGAAGAGGGCGTTCAGATCCCTGGAACTGGGAGATATAGAGCTGTTTACTAACCAATATGGGTTTTCTTTCGAAAAGCAACAAACCACTTTTTTTTTTTTTTTTGGTCTTTTTGAGACAGGGTTTCTGTTTTTTTACCAGGTCTGTCCTGGAATGGAACTCACCGTAAAGGTGGCCTTGACTCACAAAGAAGATCCGCTGCCTCTGCCTCCCAGTGCTAAGGGTGATTAAAGGCGTGGGCCAAACCAGCCCAACTTTTTTTTTTCTGGTAAACACTCTTAACCATTGAACCATCCTCTCAGCCCCCCCCTCATACTATTTTTGAGTTATTGTTTTTATTTATGTATGTTTGGCCTCCCGGGTGTGTATGGTGGCAACCATGTGTATGCCTGGTGCCTGCCAAGAAGCCAGACAGAGGTTGTTGGATTCCCCTGGAAGCTGGAAGTTAACAGAGGTGGAACCACCATGTGGGTTGGGATTTGAACCCAGGTCTCTGCAATAGACCGGCAAGGTGCTCTTAATTAACTGAACCACCTCTGCCAGCCTTGTCATGACTTTTTTTTTTTCGCCTTTGTTTTTTAGACTTCCTACGACCAGTGGGTTACAGTCACCACGTCGGGCAGAACACTGGTCGTACCCAGGTGCGCCCTGGAAATCACTCTAGCCGGACTGGACAAATCACGAGATCTGCTGGCTTGCCAACTGCGCCACAACGTGCTGCTATAAGGCAAGTTGTAGAAAATGCAGTCGGACATGGCAGTATGTGACGGGGAAAGAAATATTCTCCTAAAAAAAAAAAAAATAAAAACAAAATACAAGATGTAACAATATGTAGAATGATAAAACAAAATAAAAGACTACATGTCAAAAAAAAAAAAAAGGGTTGGGTCGTCGGAGGGTAATAATTGTTCCGGTTCCAGGGAATCCAGTGTCCCTCTTCTGACCTCTGAGGGTATGTGAACATGGGTGCATTTAAATAGCAGCATCATATTTACAAAAAAAATTTTTTTTCATTTTATTTACTTTGTATACGTATGAGTGCCACTGTCTGCTTGTCGGTTTGTGCACCATGTTGTGCAATTGCCGCGGGAGTCAGAAGGGTGTTGTCAGATTCCCCCCTGGAACTCGATAGAAAAGGTTCTCAAGCCGCCATGTGGGTGCGGGAAGAACCCAGAGTCCTCTGCAAGCAGCAGTCGGTGCTCTAAACCGCTAGGCATGTCTCCACCTCATAAAATAAATATTTTTTTTAAGTAGCATTTTTTTTTATTTTGGTCTTTTTTTCAGACCGGTTCTCTCCTTAAGTTGCCTCCGGAAACTCCTATGTAGAGGACCAGCTGGCCTTGGACTCACAGAGATCCCACCTGGCCTCTGCCTCCCAGGCATGTGCCACCACACCCTGCTCAAAAATAAGGTTTTTAAAAAATGGCTTTATAATCAAAAAGTAATACTATACTGTGAAGAAACTAGGTATTCTCTGAAAAGAACCTCCATTTATTATTGCAGGAATATTCTGATCCATGAGTAACTCCCCTTGTGTTGGTATATTTGTTCACCATCGCAGGCCTGTCTGAGATTACTCCTAGTAGGTTCTTTATAAAAATACTGATTCCTAGGCCCTTTCTCTAGAGATTCTGGTTCTCAGTGAAAAGTGGGGACTAAGAAGCAAAGACTTCTTAAGAATCTGTATCTTGAGTGCCAGCAGGTAAAGGTATTTGCTGAACAGCCTTACAACCCAGTTGGATCCCTGAACCCACATAACAGAGGAAGGAGAGAATCAATTTACGCCACGCCACCTGTGCCCTCCATACAAATAATAATAAAGGATGTATATTAAAACAGAAAAATAATCTAGCTGGGCATGGTGGCCAGCCCCTTAATCCCACATTTAGGAGGCCAGAGTGTAGGCAGGATCTGTGTGCTTCAAGGCCAGCCTGGGTCTACATCAACGAGTTCCAGAACGCTGGGGCTCAGAAGGGAGACCACCTTGTCTCAAAAAGACAAAAAAAAAAAAACAAAAACCCAGAAAAAAGAAAATTGCATTTTAGTTAAGTGTGGTAGTACACACCTAGAGTTCCAGCACTTGAGAAGCAGGAGAACCACACGCTTCTCCTGTTATTAGTTTGATTTTGTTTGATTCAGTTTTCTAGAGCTTCCAAGGTGCTGCCTGGTTTGTGAAACTACAAAGCAGCATAGAGTGCAGCACAAGTGTTTGTCCATCATTGCCCACTTGTGAATATGTCTACCCCTTCTCTGAGCATGCCAGCACTCGATCTGCTAACAGGTGGATGTAAGTTCGTAAGCCCTCCTAAATCAGGAATTCTGGAAACGAACTGAAGTAGAAGTTCTGAGAAGTTGCTACCGTATCCTGCAGGCGGGTTCATACTGGTACGGGTCACAAGCCTCAGCAAGTCTCCCCTGCTCCACGTGGCCTCCCTAGGTCCCCGTCTCTCTGGGTCCAAGTCTCTCCTCTCCTCCTCTCTCCTCTCTCGCCCTCTCCTCCTCTCCTCCGCCTCTCCTCCCGCATTCCTCTCTCCTCTCCTCTCTCCTCGCTCTCGTTCTCTCGCCCTCTCCATCCACTCTCTCTTCCTCTTTTGCTATCCTGCTCCCTTCTCTCCCCTCTCTCCCCTCTCCCCTCCTCTCTCTCCTCTATCCTCTCTCCCCTCTCTAATCTCTTCCTCTTCCATCTCTCCTTCTTTTCTCTCCTCTCTCCTCTCTTTCCTCTCTCTCCTCTCTCACCCTCACTCTCACTTTTCCTCTCTTCCCTCGCTCCTCTCTTTTCTGTCCTCTCTCCTCTCTCTCTCTCCCCATCGCTCTCACCTCTCTCCTTCTCCTTCTCCTCCCCTCTCCCCTCTCACCCTCTCTCTCCTCTCTCTCCTCCCCTCTCTCATCCTCTCTCCTCCGTCCTCTCTCGCTCCTCTCTCTCACTCCCTCTCTCCTCTCTCAAAATCTCCTCCTCTCACTCTCCTCCACTCTCTCGCTCCTCTCTCCTCTCTCTTTCCAAGTCTCCTTCTCTCTGTCTATCTCACTTGCTCACTCTCTCCCTCTCTTTCCCTGCAGTGGCCACCTCTCTCTCAGAGTCACACACCCACAAGGTCCACCTCACTTGCTGCTTGAAAATCGTTCTGGAACATTGGGTGACTCACCTCCAGAATTTCTCCCCCTCTTCAGTCAGTGGGACACCACTCAAAGCACGGAGAACTCATTTGGCCAGATAGGGACACCTGGCCCTCACTGCTTCTTCTCGTTACAAACAAAACAACAAAACTCGCTCCTCTCCCCCTCCTCCTCATCTCTCTCTCGTCTCCTCACACTTCAGGTAAGCAAGCACCCTCGCGTCTCCAACACACTCCAGCCTCATCGCCTCCCTCCTCATTCATCGGGCTCCTCTCTCTCTCTCCTTCGTCTGTCTCTCTCTCTCCCACTCTCCCTCTCCCTCTCTCTCTTCCCTTCTTCTTCCTCCCCCATTGTTTATTTTTATCCTCCTCTCTCCCCTTCCTCCTCATTTACTTTCCTGTGATTTCTTGTAAACTTACAGCCTTTTGCTCAGGAACTTTATGAGTACCTCATCACAGAGTCTCATCATAGAGACTCTGAAGACAAGAGGCACTTGTTCCCCAACCCTTACACAGTGCAGGTGTCAGGGTGCACCTCCCAGGGTGTGCAGTGACCTCACAGGGAAACCCTGCAAACATACCCCAGGGTCAGAAGGAACTTTTGGCTCGCCCAGGAAGACACAAATAAGGGGCTGATCTACCAGTGTCTTGAACCCCCTCATGCTTCCTTAAACATGCAAGACACTCCTGACACCCAGTGGGAGAAACAGTCTCAGCGTGAAAGCTGAGAAAGTCCATCCCAAAAGCAGTCCATAACCTGGATCCAAAACACAAAACCGCCAGCTAGCATACAGGTTTGAAATCCTCTTCCTCCAGCTGGGTGTGGTGGCGCACGCCTTTAATCCAGCACTTGGAGGACAGAGCAGGCAAATCTTGTGAGTGTCAAGCCCGCCTGGTACTAACAGAGGATGTTGCCAGGACAGCTGGGCTACAGGGAGACCATGTCCTTGAGAAAGACCAAAAAAAAAAAAAAAAAAAAAAAAGAGAAAGAAAAAAAAGAAATCCTCTTCCTCCTCCTTCCTCTTCTTCCTCTTCCTTCTCTCTTCCTCCTCCTTCCTCTTCTTCCTCTTCCTTCTCTCTTCCTCCTCCTTCCTCTTCTTCCTTTTCCTTCTCTCTTCCTCCTCCTTCCTTTTCTTCCCTTCCCTCTTCCTTCTCTCTTCCTCCTTCCTTTTCTTCCTCTTCTTCCTCTTTCCTCCTCCCTCTGGCATCTTAACAATTTTCCCTTCAAGACTCCTTACCTCGTCTCCCTCCTCTACCTCCTTAAACCACACTAGTTCATTTTCTCCTTTTCTCTGTCTTCGGCTATGGGCTCCTCTCACTGCAAGCAGTCCTCTCTGACTCTCCTTGCTCTGGACTACTTCTTGGCTTCAGTACCCTCTAGACAGTAAGTCCAGATCGCCACTACATGGAACCCTAGGCTTCCAAATTCTTAAAGATCTTAAAAACCACTGCCAAAGTTTGCCTGGCAAATGGTCTCTCCTTCAAAAGTTCCCTTTCCGGCAGCAGCTTGTATCTAGTAATGAAGATATCTAGAAGACGTTGCTTTATTCATTCTTTTGCTTCCCTATTTGGAGTCTGTACACCCAGTCCCCTCCCTCAGCTTCCTTTACAGAAATGGTTTGGGTTTTTTCCTTCACTGCACATTTGTTTCCAGATTTTCTGTCTCCCAAGGACCCTCACTTCTTCACATGTCCCATTCCAGCTGACAAACTCCGACCCCTCCCTTCAACCCTGGCAACACCAACACTCCAAAACCCGTCTCTAAGGCTTTCCTGTCAAGGTTTTTCCTCTCCGTCTACTGCCTATGTATGACCATCATTTTCTTATGTTCAAAACTCCCTATAATGTCATATTTTTATATCTTTCTATGTATTAACTAACATCTTACATTTTTCCATGCAGAGAAACTGAAGAGAGATCTCATGTGATTATGTCATCTTTGTCTTCATGTGTTACTTGTCTCAAAACAATTTTAAGCTGTGGCCAACAAGTTTTCCTTGTGCATTATGTGCACAAGAATTACTAGTTTTTATTCTTGCATGCCTAATCAAAAATATAATATTTTTATTATATATTCAAAGGCCTTGTAAAACTGGGTACCCTAAACATCTTTTAAAAAAATATTTTATTGAAGTTTTGTGCATTTCATATATCACTTCTCAGTCCAATTTAGACTCATTTCCCTTTCCTTGCCCTCCACCATACCCGAATTCATGCATTCTGCCATACCTGCCTTGTATCTTTTTCCAAGTCTTTTTAAAGTTTTTCAAAGCAGAGGATTATTGTTTTCAGGAGAACTTTACTGTTTGAGTCAGTTCATTGTCCCAGTTCTTTTATTGTTGTTGTTCCCTCCACTTTGTATATATATAGGCATATATAATATATATTAAAAATAATATATATTATATATGTCACAACTATACTAAAATTATATCATCTGAAAATAAACTATGTTATTTCCAAATCATACTTCAGGATTCACATTTTTTTCCCTTTTAAATTTATATTACTCTAAAATATGCCTACATAGCCTCCACCCATATAGCAAAATTACAAACCCTGAAAATAAGTGGTAGGTTAATTCTAGACCCTGTTAAGGGATTCAAATTATAAGGGCACAGTTGCTTTCAGAAAAAAGAGGAGTATATCATTAACACTGTTCAGTTTGCCTTACAACTAGGTACTTGGTGCTAACATCCACGGATGAGGGATACTGTGGTGGTTTGAATGATAGTGTCCCCCATAGGCTTTAAATATTCAGACATTTTGTCTCCAGTTGGTGGCACTGTTCTTGGAGGTCTTAGAAGGTGTGGCCGTGCTGGAGGAAGTACATCATTGGGGGCAGGCTTAGTGAGTTTAACAAGCCTTGCAGTCTCTAGTCTCTCTCTCTGCTTCCTGTCCTCATTGTGAGATGTGACCCTTGGCTTGCTGCTCCAGCCCTGGCCACCATGCTTCCTGCCACAATGGACTCTGATTCCCTGGAACCGTCAATTGTGAGCTCAAAGAAACTCTTCCTTTTATAAGTTCCCTTGCTCATGGTGGTTTTATCACAGCAACAGAAAAGTGACTAATACAGTTATTTGGTACCAGGAGTGGGGTTTGAACTCACGCAGACATATGTCCATTGGATTGGCCTGTGGCCACATCTGTGGAGTAATTGTCTTTGATGGTCGAGCAGTGTGGAGGGCCCAAACCCACAATGAGTAGTGCACCCTGGGCAGGTTGTTGTGTACTGTATTAAGAAAGCAGGAAATGAGCTGAAGCGCAGGGGAGCAAGCATTCCTCCTCCATGGCCCTGTGCTTAGCTCCTGCACTCCAGGTTCCCTGCCCTGGAGTTCCTGCCTTGGGGCTCCTGGAGTGATGAACTGTGACCAAGAAGATGTAAGCTTGAAATAAAAAATGATAAAAGATGATGAAATAGCCGGGCATGGTGGCTACGCCTTTAATCCTTGCACTTGGGAGTCAGAAGGCAGAAGGCAGACGGATCTTTTGTGAGTTCAAGGCCAGCCTGTCCTATACAGGGCAGTTCCAGGACCAGCTGAGCTCAAGGGAAGCCCTGTTTCAAAAAGACAAAAAAAAAAAAAAAAAAAAAAAACCAGATAAAATCATTCATTCGTTCTGTTTTTCTGGGACTGTGTTACTTCACTTAGCATAATATCTTCTATTTCCATCCATTTACCTGCAAATTTCATGCCATCCTTCTTTACTGCTGCATAGAACTCCACTGTGTAGATGTAACACATTTTCTCTATCCTCTCATTGGTTGAGGGGTACTTGGGTTGGTTCCAGCTCTCCACTATTGTGAAGAGAGCTGCAATAAACATGGCTGTGCATGTATCTCTGCAGTACGATGTGTCTTGTGGGTATATATCCAGGAGTGGTATGACTGGGTCAAGTGATAGGCTCATTTTGAGTCTTTTAAGGGTTCTCCACACTGCTTTCCATAGTGGTTGTATGAGTTCACATTCCCACCAGCAGTGGATGAGTGTTCCCCTTTCCCCAAAACCTCTCCAGCATATGGTATCTTTTGTTTCCTTGGATCCTAGTGAGTCTTGTCAAGTGAGATGAGATCTTAAAGTGATTTTAATTTGCATTTCCTTAATTATTAGCGATATTGAACACTTTTTAGATGTTTCTCAGCCATCTTTATTTCCTCACTTGTGAAGTCTCTGTTCAGCTCTTTTCCATTTGAGTGAGTCATTTGTTTTCTTACTTCTTTGTTTTTTGAGTAGTTTACATATGCTGGAAGTTAATGCTCTGTCAGATATATCAGCAGTGGAGGTTTCCTCCCACTCTGTGGGTTTTATGATTGTTTCTTCAATGTACAGAAGCTTTTAAGTTTAATGAGATCCCACCACTTGTCAATTATCAACCTTATTTCCTGTGCAGCTGCTGTCTCATTTAGAAACTCTTTTTCATGGCGCTGAGAGATGGCCTAACAGTTAAGAGCGCCGACTGCTCTTGCAGAGGACCCGGGTTCGATCCCCAGCACCCACATGGTGGCTGAGAACCGTCTTAAATTCCAGTTCCAGGGGAATCTAACGCTCTCTTCTGACCTCCACGGCATTGCATGACATGAGTGCACAAACCTGCACGTAGACAGTACATTCATACACATAAAAATAAATAAATAAAAATTTAAGAAAAAGAAAGTCTTTTCCTGCACCTATGGCTTGTAGGTTGTTGCCAATGTTTTCTTTTATCACCTTCAGTTTTGGCTTTCACGTTGAAGTCTTCAATCCATTTGGAGTTTATTTTTGTGCAGAGCAAGAGGTAGGAGTTTAGTTTTATTCTTCTATAAGTGGTGATCCAGTTTTGCCAACACCATTTGCTGAAGATGTCTTTCCTCTATTGAGTCCTCTTGGCCCCTTTATCAAATAAGAGGTGGCTGAAATTGTGTGTGCTCAAGTTTGGATGTTCAGTTTTGTTCCATTGGTCTATAGGTCTGTTTTTGTGCCAGTACCAGGCTGTTTTTATGACTATAGCCCTGTAATGGAGTTCAAAGTCTGGTATAGAGAAGTCTGGTATTGCTCTTTTCACTCAGGGTTTCTTTGGCTATTTGGGGTCTTTTTTTTTCCATATGAATTTAAGGATTTTTTTTCCAAGTCTGTGATGGAACTCATGGGGATTTTAATTGGGATTGCATTGACTCTATATATTAATTTGGGTAGAATGGACATTTTTACTATATTAATTTTTCACCCATGACCATGGGAGGTTGAAAGACATCTTCTGATGTCTTCTTCAATCTCTTTCTTCAGGGGTTTAAAATTTTTGTTATAGAGATCTTTGATGTCTTTGGTTAGGTTTGTTCCTAGGTATTTTATTGTTTTTGAGGTTATTGTGAATGGGAAGGTCTCCTTATAGTTCTTCTTCAGTTGCTTGTTGTTGGTGTAAAGAAAGGCTACTGATTTTTCTAGGTTAATTTTGTATCCTTTACTGAAACTCTTAATCATTTCTAGGAGTTTTTAGCATCCCTTAGGTAAACTATCATATTGTCTGCAACAAGGGATAGCTTGACTTCCTCTTTTCCAATTAGTACTCCTTTAATTTCCCTTTCTTGTCTTATTGCCCTAGCAAGTGTTTCAAGCACTATATTAAAGAGGAGTGATGATGGGGGGGCAGCCTTGCCAGGTTCCTGTGTTTAAGGGAAATGGTTCTAACTTTTCTCCATTTAGGATGATGTTGGCTGTGGGTTTCTTGTATGTGGCTTTGATCACGTTGAGGAATGATCCCTCCAGTCCAGTTCCCTCTAGGACTTTAAGCATGATGGGATGCTAGATTTTATCAAAGGCTTTTTCTATGTCAATTGAGATGATCATGTGGGTTTTGTCTTTTAGTCCATTAATGTGTTTTATGATATTTATTTATTTACATATGTTGAACCGTCCCTGCATCTCTGGTATGAATCTATGGTCATGATGGATGATCTTTTTGATGTGGGTCTGTATGTGGTTTCCAAGTATTTTGTTGAGATTTTTTTTTTGCATCTATGTTCATTAATGAGATGGGTCTATAGTTCTCTTTTTTTGGTTGTATCTTTGCCTGTTTGGAGTATTAGAGTGGTGCTGGCTTAATAGAAAGAATTTGGGAGATTGTCCTCTGTTTTTATCTGCTGAACAGTTTGAGTAGTAATGGTGGTAAGTCTTCTTTAAATGTTTTATAGAATTCTGCAGTGTAACCATCTGGGCCTGGGCTTTTTTTAGTTGGGAGGATTTTATTACATTTTTGGTTTCCTCAAATATTATGGATCTGTTTAAGCTGTCAGCCTCTTCTTGGATAAGATTTGTTGGTTTCCAAGATTTCAGATATTCATCCATTCCTGTTAGATTTTCAAATTTAGTATAGTATACATTTTTGAAGTATTCCTGTATGACTGTCTGGATCTTTTCATTGTCTATTGTGATATTTCCCCTTTCATCATGAATTCTATTGATTTGGAGTTGTTTTTTCTTTCTTTTGGTTAACTGGGCTAGAGGTCTGTCTATCTTATTTACCCATTCAAAGAACCAACTTTTGGATTCATTGATTTTTTTTTTGTATTGTTTTCTTTGTTTGTATTTCATTGATTTCTGCTCTGATTTTTGTCATTTCTTCCTGTCTATTAGATTTAGTGTTCATTTGTTGTTGTAGCTGCAGTGTTTGATTGTTTAATTGTGCTCTTTCTGTTTTTTTTTTTAATGTACACACCAGGGCTATAAATTTCCCTCTTATGTCTGATTTTAAAGCATCCCATAGGTTTTGTTGTGTTGTATTGTCATTTTTGTTTCGTTCCAGGAATGCTTTTATTTATTTCTTATTTCTTTCTTGACCCATTCATTACTCAGGAGTGTGTTGTTTAGTCTTCATGT
>VZQC01010054.1:485632-496377 GCA_009823505.1 Rhizomys pruinosus | reverse complement strand
GCTTGTAAGTTATCTTCAAACGCTTTTGGAAAGCTAGGTGAAATAGAACATTTTATAGAAAAATACAGCCTAACCAAAAATGCTGCCTACTAAGGAAGGAATCTAAGTGATCAGTTACTAAGTAAGAAGTTTACATGTGGAGGAATGTTCAGTTCTACTTAGTTTCACAAGAAAATTCCATCAAAACTTCAAGGGACATTTACCCACTAAGCTTCATTCATGCAGCAAGTACAACATGCCCATAAACCTCAGAAAATGATCAGAGAAAAGGGAACTGCACATCACTGCAGGATTCACGAAGACCTACTGTCCCCAACCAGTTCAAAGATGATCCTACCAACTCAAACAACAAATAAAGACTACCATTTAATAAATCCAAAATAGTTTCAATCTCATTTATAAACAAACTATCTATAAAAAAATTGAAAGTGTTAGAGTGAGTTCAAGCCCTTAGATAATGTTTCTTAGTGCCTTGGTTAGATGTAGCAATGACTTTTCATAGTCTGTTAGTGAACAGCAATTGTGGGAACTACTTGGAAGGCTTTGCTCACAAGTACCAAAATCTAAGTGCATGTTTTGTTGGCTCTGACAACATCTTCTGTATATCTGGCTAACTGGTATATGCAGATGCAGGGAGACAATGCATCTGAAAATTTTTACCATGTTGACAAGTGTTGGAGGCCTTTAAAGAAATATTTTAAGTGCACTGTGCCTCTCTAGAGATGTTCGAAAGAACGAAGTGAACACACACAATGAGCCCACCTTATCTGCAGGACATACTCTCCAAGACCTCAGTAGATAGCTGTAACCTCAGAAAACGACTGGACTCTACATATATTGCATGTGATTTTGTATGCAAACATATGTAAGACAAATTTAACTTATAAGTGAGTTGCACTAAGAGGTTAACAAGAACCAATAATAAAATAAAGCATTATAATCTACTGCAACAAACAGCTATTTCCCTATCTTTTCCTACTCTCTCTGCCTTTTTCTCAAAACATTACATTATAATTAGAATGTGTTTGTATCATGGTTAACCATGGGGAACTGAAATGGTAGATAGATAAAATTTGGCTAAGAGAAGTATTAATGTAGGAGGGCCCCAAGTAAGTATATAAGCTGCTGTACAGTGTGAGTAGTATGAATTCTCTTGCAAAAGTACCATCTCTAAATGAGACATAAGGTATGAAGTACAGACAGTTAAATATTTATATTTGTCTAAATTTCCTGATAGAGTAAAAAAAACTTAAAATAGAATGCCTCTAATTTGGAAGTCACTTTTTTTTGGTCTTTTAAAGACAGAGTCTCCCTTTAGTCCCAGCTGGCCTGGCTCACTCTGTACACCGGTCCTGCCTTGAACTCATAGAGATCTGCCTGCCTCTGCCTCCTGAATGCTGGGGTTAAAGGTGTGTGCCACCATGCCCAGCTTGGAAGTCACTTTTTAATTTATAGATTATGGGAAAATTTCAGAAGGTATATATGTTACTGTTTGAATATTTATATATATTTATACACACATACATGTATTTTATGTGCAGATGTTTACTTATTAGTGCCAAAATTTATTGGTATCAGTCACTTTTCTGTTGCTGTGATAAAACACCATGACCAAAGCAAATTATAGAAGGAAGAGATTATTTGGCTTACGGTTCCCAAGGGATAAGAGCTCACCACGGCCCAGGAGGCACAGCAAGAGGAAGCTGAGCACCCACATCTCCAAGCTCATCCGAGAAGAGAGAGCAAACTCAGTGAAGCAAAGCATGCACTCTCGAAGCCCATCCTCAGTGGTGTGCTTCCTCCAGCAAGGCCACACTTCCTACAGCTTCCATGACCCTCCCCAAAGTACACAACTAAATGTTCAAGTACTTTGAGCCTACAGGGGACATTTCTCACTCAAACCACCACAAGGGTGAAAGAAGATGTTTTCTTCACATAGCACCTGGGAAATGATCCAGACTCTCAGCCTGGAACTAACAGAATTACATGTAAGAATACTATCAAAACAAGAACATTGTAGTGTGAGCAAGTCCTGTACACAACAGCCAGATAGACTCTGGACCCATAAAAACTTCTATAAAAGAAAAGGCTGGGACTGGAGAGATAGCCTAGCGGTTAAGAGCACCGACGCTCTTGCAGAGGACCCGGGTTCGATCCCCAGCACCCACATGGGGGCTGAGAACCGTCTGTAACTCCAATTCCAGGAGAACGCCAGTTCCAGGAGAATCCGAGACCCTCTTCTGACCTCCGAGGCATTGCACGATGCGGGTGCACAGACCTGCATGCAGACAGTACATTCATACACATACAAAGATAAATAATAAAAAAAAATTTAAATATAAAAAAAGAAAAGGCTAATTAATTAGGCTCAAACATTTCTAACTTCATGTAGAAACCCCATGTTATTCCTATGGAACAGGTTCTATCACCTGGGGGACAAGGGGCAGGAAACCAGACACAGGGTCTCATAACATCTTCGCTGGTTAAATTGCATCTACAGATCTTTTAGATAAGGCACTCACACCACAATGGAAAACCACAATGCTGTTGGTGAGGAATTATGGGTAAATTAATCACTACATGGTGAACGTATAAGGGGCATCCAATTCAGCCCCAGCCAACTTCTTGTGCAACAACACTAGGATGTGGGTTGATTATTGGGTTCTGTTGAAAGTCAACCTGACCTAGATGTATGCCATTAAGGTCACTGGAATGGTGTTTAACCATTGTTAGGAAACACTGGGGACAATGGACTTAATTTAATGGGGTCAATGGCACTAAAGAAAAATGCCTCTTATTTGTTCCTTTGTGGAGCGACTCAAACCTCAAAGTGTCAAATATATTTCATTCTGAGTAATTTTCTTAATAAACAGTTCTCTAAGTTGAAAAAAAAACTAGCCTTTTGTGATCTGTGCACAAGTTTAATTTTCTCTGAAACGGTGAGTGATATTAATGTTATAATGCTGCTTCTATTTTCATTAACCTACTAATGAGTACGGCAGACTGTGTACTGACTCAGGAGACAAGAAAATGATTAGATGGAAAGGAAAATCACTGGTGTCTTTTTCTTTTTAGGAAACATTGTCCCTGTAAACGATCTCGAGGAATGTGTCGGACGAATTAATGGAAATAGGAAGGAGAAACATGAAGATATTCTGGAAACAAAATAATCAATATACAAAGGATCACATATATTTGAATCATCAATAATGTAAAATAGGTAAAATATCTTTTTCTCTGACATTAATTACCTGAAAATAAATCTTCATGGAAGTAAGATATTAAATAGCCAATCAACATTGAAAAATAAATCAATTCTAATGCATAAAGATCAGAAAAGCATAAATCAACAACTCAGATTAGCAAAACATAAGAGTGTAGGTCCACAGGCACTCACACACAGGGACTGGAGAGATGTCTCAGTGGGCAAAGATTGNGTTAGGAAACACTGGGGACAATGGACTTAATTTAATGGGGTCAATGGCACTAAAGAAAAATGCCTCTTATTTGTTCCTTTGTGGAGCGACTCAAACCTCAAAGTGTCAAATATATTTCATTCTGAGTAATTTTCTTAATAAACAGTTCTCTAAGTTGAAAAAAAAACTAGCCTTTTGTGATCTGTGCACAAGTTTAATTTTCTCTGAAACGGTGAGTGATATTAATGTTATAATGCTGCTTCTATTTTCATTAACCTACTAATGAGTACGGCAGACTGTGTACTGACTCAGGAGACAAGAAAATGATTAGATGGAAAGGAAAATCACTGGTGTCTTTTTCTTTTTAGGAAACATTGTCCCTGTAAACGATCTCGAGGAATGTGTCGGACGAATTAATGGAAATAGGAAGGAGAAACATGAAGATATTCTGGAAACAAAATAATCAATATACAAAGGATCACATATATTTGAATCATCAATAATGTAAAATAGGTAAAATATCTTTTTCTCTGACATTAATTACCTGAAAATAAATCTTCATGGAAGTAAGATATTAAATAGCCAATCAACATTGAAAAATAAATCAATTCTAATGCATAAAGATCAGAAAAGCATAAATCAACAACTCAGATTAGCAAAACATAAGAGTGTAGGTCCACAGGCACTCACACACAGGGACTGGAGAGATGTCTCAGTGGGCAAAGATTGCTGTGAGAGCATCAAGGCCTGAGTTTGAGCCACCTGAATCCATAGAAAATCCAATCTGCATTTTAATAAAACATGCACACAAACGGACACATACACCCCTGTTAAACATACCCAAAAGGGAACACAATTGACCCAAAAGACAGAACAGCTGTTAGTGCTGTCACATTATCACCACTTTATAGGCTAAAATACACAACTGACAACAAAGAAGTTGGAAAATCACTAACACACTGTTGTTTTTGAGACAGGGTTTCATATAGCTTAGGTTGGCTTTAAATCCATTATATGGCTGAGGATGACCTTGAACTCTATATCCCATGAATCTGCCTCCCAAGTGCTGAGATTCCAGGCTTGCACTGTAGTTTTCTAACTTTTCAGTTCATCTTAGGAAATGGGTATTCATTTTATCATTACTAAAAGTGTTCTACAATATTTGTACAATTTTTTGTCATAATTTCATGTTTCATAGCAAAATGAAAAGAATAGGGAAGGTTACCTCCCACATGTCTCCAAGGCTAAAGGACAAAGGGATAGATGCCCGCCCTCCTCCTTTCTTTGCCTGTTCCAATAGGATGGGCTGCTTTGTGATCAAACACATTCCTGGCAAGCTTAAGCAGAAACACTGGCTACTGATGACATCATGCTCCTGGATTCCTGAGACCAGGTCTTTGTCTGGGTTGGAAAAGATTCTCAAGAATAGAAAAAATACAGAAGCCTTGACTTCTGCTATGCTGCACATGCAGAAGACCTGCTATTCTAGGCAGGAGGACTCCCATCACCATGGTGAAGCAGGGGTCTGAACCTCCATCCTTCGCAGGCTGGTTCCAACAAACCTGCTAATCTAGACAGGAAGACTCCCATCACCATGGTGAAGCAGGGTTCTGAATATCCCTCCTTTGTGGACTGGTTTCTTGGCTGAGGTGACAACTACTGATCTGTGGACCCCTTGGCCAGGGACCTGGCTGTCTGGCTGCCTGAGTAGGGTCAGTGCTACTGTATTAGTCACTTTTCTGTTGCTGTGATAAAACCACCATGACCAAGGGAACTTATAAAAGGAAGAATTTATTTGACCTTACAATTGATGGTTCCAGGGAATTAGAGTCCATTGTGGCAGGAGGCATGGCAGCCGGGGCTGGAGCAGAAAGCCAAGGTTCACATCTCCAATGAGCACAGGAAGTAAAGGCTTGTTAAACTCACTAAGCCAGCCCCCAATGACTTACTTCCTCCAGCATGGCCACACTGTCTAAGACCTCCCAGAACAGTACCACCAACTGGAGACAAAAAGTCTGAATACTTAAAGCCTATGGGGGACACTCTCATTCAAACCACCACAGCTACCAAGGTCATCAAGTTAGTGCCATTGAGAACTGTCCATCTTTCAAAGAGATTCTGTGCCAAGAAGCAGAACAACTATGGTGTGTGTGTGTGTGTGTGTGTGTGTGTGTGTGTGTGTGTTTGTGTGTGTGTGTGTGTATGTTTTACAGTAGCCAAAAACAGCTCTGAAAAAATTCAGTCTTTAGAAAATTGTTTCAAGTGTCTATGCTTTGGAAATTGAATTCAATAAAAGCTTTTTGAAGTGTGAAAAAAAGAATACTTATGAAAAACAGGACTGATCAGAAATTATGCAAAAGTGAAAATAAAACTGTGATCTTTTAAGTGAATTAGAAGCACTCAATTTTTGAGCTATATATGAATAATAAGAAATGTTTATTTCTGAACTCTGCGGCATTGCACGACACAGGTGCACAAACCTGCATGCAGACCGTACATTCATACACATACAGAAAAAAAAAATGTTTCTTTGTCATCAGGCAGGCTGCAAGTGTGGGGCTGGCTTCCAGTGAACCTAGATCAGCTTCCAGCAGATCTGACACAACACTCAGCAGCCCTCACTCCCACTCCCAACAAACCTGACAGAGTGGCCCAGCCTAGACAGGTCCACACAGGTAAGTTCTGGGACCACCCACCTGAAAGACTGGGTCCAGGAAAGCCAGCATCAACAAGCTGGAACAGGTGGAGCTCTGAGACCACCAGGCAGAGCATCCAGGAGAATGACCTGGCCTAGGCAGGCCCAAGAAGGCAAATGGAGTCAGGTGGCCTGGCCCGTGCAGGCCACTGCTGGAGCTTACAGCCAGACCAGGGGATCTGGTAGAACCATGCCACAGGCTGCAAGGTGCAAGCCAACCTGATTCTTACTTGTCTGGATTCCTGGAGAAGCTCCATATCAGAAGGGCAGGAGTTAGCTGGTCCTTCCAATACATAACGAAAAGTGAAAACCTCACACCTAAACCAGCCAACCCTTCATAACCAATAAGAAGACAAGGAAGAAACTTGAAGAAAACAGTAAAGTAAGCTTTCAGTGCAGTCAAGAAATGCTTGAGTTTCACATCAGAATACAAAAAACAAACAAACAAACAAAAAAACCCCAACAAATCCACATGCCAAAAGCACAACGAATAAATAACATGAGAAAGGCAAATAATAAATGCCCACCGAACTCTACCAGAGCTATAGAAGACTCCAACAATGTGATCTCCCTGGAGGTAACCCAGGACACAGACATACTCAGAGAAATAAAGGAATATAAAGAACACACAGACAAACAAATCAAAGATCTAAAGGGAGAAAATGACAAACTCTGGAGGGAACTAGAGGGAGAAAATGACAAACTCCAGAAGACATTGGAAATACTAAGAGATCCCTTGCTGAAATGAAAAAGGAAACCAACCACACACACAAATGAATCAAATAACTATAAGGGGAGAATGCCAAACTCCAGAAGGAAGTGAAAATATTAAAGAAATCACAGAATGAAATGAAAAAGGAAATCAAACATTCATCCAGTCAATAGGAAAGGACGGGAGAAAACCTCAGTAATAGAATGGATGAAGCAGAAAATAGAATATCAAGATGGGAAAATAATAGAGAAGAGCAAAAATGCTCAAGAAAAGATTATGGAAAATTTTAAAAAAACCCACAAGAGTAGAATAATTAGGAAATGTGGGACACTATGAAATGACCAAACCTATGCATCATAGGGAAAAAAGAAGGAGCAGAATCACAAGATAAAGATCTTCAACAGAATTATAGAAGAAAATTTCCCCAAATTGAAAAAAGACATACCCACACAAATACAAGAAGCACAAAGAATACCAAATACACAAGAACAGAAAAGAAATTCCCCATGCCATATCATAATTAAAAAGCTAGATGCTCAAAACAAAGCCCAAATACTGAAAGCCACAAGAGAAAAATAAGTTACATATAAAGGGAAACCAATCAAAATTACAGCTGACTTTTCAATTCAAATAATGAAAGCCAGAAGAATGTGGACCAAAGTATTCCCAGTACTAAATGACTATAGATGCCAACCCAGATTACAGCAAAAATGTCAATTATAGTTGAAGGAGAAAGAAAAATCTTTCATGACATAAACAAGATGAACGAACACATGTACAGAAAAACAACATACTCAAGCAATTCAAAGGACAAAGGAAAGGAGCAACTATCCCCAAGCAACTAGAGAGAGAAACCAATGAAGGCATAACTGTGGAAATACAAACCTAGACCAAGAATGCAACAGAAAATAAATTGAAAGGAAGCAATATAAATATCTCAGTAATAACTTTAAATATTAATGGTCTGAACTCCCCACTCAAGAGACACAGACTGGGAGAATGGATTAAGAAACTGAATCCATCTTTTTGCTCTGTACAAGAAATCCATCTCACCTTCAAGGAAAGGCACCAGATGAAGCAAATGGTCCCAAAAATCAAGTAGGAGTTGCTATTCTAATATCAGACAAAACAAACTTCAAAGTAAAACTAATCAGAAGAGACAAAGAGGGTCAATACATTCTTAAGAAAGTAATAAATAACCATGAAGATTTCACAATCATGAATTTATATGCACCAAACTATGGTGCACCAACTTTATAAGCACAATTCTGCTGGACAAAAAGACACAGATTAATCCCAGCACACTAATAGTGAGGTAATTCAATATTCCACTGAGCCCTTTGAACAGGTCAACTGGAAAAAGAATAAAGAGAGAAATATTGGAACTGAACAATGTGATAGACCAAATGGTATCTAACAGATATCTACTGAATATTCCACCCAAACACTAAAGAATATACTTTCTACTCAGCACCCCACAGAACATTCTCCAAAATTGACTGCATACTGGGACACAGAAAAAAAAAACTTTGCAAATACAAAAGGATTGAAATAATCCCATGCATTCTATCAAACGACAGTGCAATAAAGCTTAATATCAACACCACAAGAAACCCTACTACCTACAAGAGCACAGGGAGACTAAACAACACTCTCCTGAATAATGAATGGGTCAAGGAAGAAATAAATAAAGAATTAAAAGCATGAATGGAATTAAATGAAAAAAGAAAATACAACACAACAAAACTTATGGAATACTTTAAAAGTAGCCCTAAAAGGGAAATTTATAGCCCTGGGTACCTACATTAAAAAAATAGAAAGAGCACAAATAATTGATCTAACACTGCACTAAAAAAAAACTTGAGAGACAACAGCAAATGAATCCTAGACCCAAAATAACCCAAGATAAAATAACAAAAACTAGAGCAGAGATCAATGAAATAGAAACCAAGAAAACAGTACAAAGAATCAATGAATCCAAAAGCTGGTTCTTTAAAAGGATAAACAAGATAGATAAATCTCTAACCTAGTTAACCAAAAGAATGAAAGAGCAACTCCAAATCAATAAAATTTGAGATGAAAAGGGAAACATCACAATAGACAACAAAAAGATCCAGACTATCATATGAGAATACTTCAAAAACCTATACTCTACTAAATTTGAAAACATAAGAGAAATGGATGAATATCTGAAATCCTGGAAATCGCCTAAGCTTAACTAAGAAGAGATTGACAACATAAACTGACCTATAATATATGAGGAAATAAAACCAGTAATTCAAAACTTCCCAGCTAAAATAGCCTAGGTCCAGATGGATTTATGGCAGAATTCTATAAAACCATATTCTAGGGATATAGGCATAAAACACCCTGGTACTGGAATAAAAAACAGGCCCACAGATCAATGGAACAAAACTGAAGATCCAAATTTGAGCACATGCAATTTCAGCCACCTCATATTCAACAAAGGGGACAAGAAGACTCAGTGAAGGAAAGACAACATCTTCAGCAAATGGTGTTGGCACAACTGGAACACCACTTGTAGAAGAATAAAATTAAACCCATACCTCTCACCTCATGCAAAAATCAACTCCGAATGGATCAAAGACCTCAATGTGAAACCCAAAACTCTGAAAATGGTAGAAGAAAATGTTGGCACCAACCTACAAGACATAGGCATAGGAAAAGACTTTCTAAATCAGGCAGCATCTGCACAGGAAATAAGGTCAACAATTGACAAGTGGGATATTTTCAAACTCAAAAGTTTCTGTACAGCAAAAGAAACAATAAAAGAAATGAAGAGGAAACACACAGAGTGGGAGGAAACCTCCACCAGTGGTACATCTGACAGAGCATTAACATCCAGAATATATAAACTACTCAAAAAACAAAGGATCAAGAAAACAAATGACTCACTCAAAAGATGGAGAAAAGAGCTGAATAGAGACTTCACAAATGAAGAAGTAAAGATGGCTGAGAAACATCTTAAAATATGTTCAACACCTCTAATAATTAAGGAAATGCAAATTAAAACCACTTTAAGATTTCATCTTACCACTGGATAGGATCAAGAAAAAACAAAGGATACCAAATGATGGAGAGGTTGTGGGGAAAGAGAAACACTCATCCACTGCTGGTGGGAATGTAAACTCGACCAACCCCTATGGAAAACAGTATGGAGATGTAGAAATGAAACTTTGCCTGGCTTGAGGCAAGAACTTGTAAGATCTGTCCTGTAAGACCTCCAAGGAGAGTTATCTGATATCTCTGTGGGCATTCAGTTGCCTCTGTGAGTTATCTGTAGCTCTGGAAGGTCCAGGATATTACAATGTTTTCTTGCCTCATCTATCTCTGCAAAATTCCAGGACTGGATAGCCCCTTCCTTTGAAGCATTGAGCAGAATGTCACACCTCTAGTTTACCTATTGCACCAATTCCTTGCCCAGAGCACAGTAACCTTTAGTGTATAAACACACTTCTGGCATAAATAAACAAGAGACTCTATTCTCCCGGACCTCACCCTCTGAATGCATTTGTTATTGTCTTTCTATTCTGTTGGGTAACTTTCTCTCAGCCCCCTCCCATTTCCTTACCAGAGCTAAGCCTAGAGACTGTCCACCTGCAGGCAGGAGATAGCCTTGAAGCTTGCAGGGAGGGAAGAACAGCATATGGATGTTGGCCACATGTGTATAAAGGATTATTCAGACGATTATCGAACTCCTACATGGAAAATTCTTAAAAGAGTCAAAATGAGCCTACCACCTGACCCAGTATATACCCACAAGATTCATCATATGGAAAAAATACATGCATATCCATGTTTATTGCAGCTCTCTTCACAATAGCAAAGAGCTGGAAGCAACCAAGTGCCCCTCAACTGATGAGTGGATAAAGAAAATGTGGTATATCTACACAATGGAATT
>VZQC01010054.1:340859-484192 GCA_009823505.1 Rhizomys pruinosus | reverse complement strand
TATCCCAGTTTGGAGGCAAGGAGCCTTTACCTTTTGTGGGGGCTTGGATCCCCTGGCCAACATCTCCTGGGTAGAATAATCCATTGTTGATGTCAGAGCTCCTGTATTAATATATTTTGTTTAAGTCCATAGCTTAAGGAGACTTTAGCATTATATTTGGTTCTGAATAGAGAATAATCCTTTTCAGAGTTTCCATGTCCATTAGTCAATTAAAGAAGGCAGTTTTACTGATTTTACAAGAGAATACCTCTATAACAGCTGGCTCCAATCTACAGCTGGAGAATGACCTCATCATCATCATATTTCTCCTTATTCTATGGTGGGGGGGAGTTAAGAAAGTCTCTTGTATTAAAACCTTTGCGGCACCTAGAAGGTAAGCTTCGTTAGGAATCATTAAAAATAATTGTTACTAGTAGGATCCACAGAGGGGCCTGATGTCTGCAGCAATCTGAGGTATTTCTTCCCTTCAGTGCCCAGAGATACATTTTGGAAAGAACAACAACAAATACTGGGTCAGAGATCTAACTGAAACAGTAAGCTTCTGCATGACAGTAAATTCTGCATTGAAAAAATTGAAAAAAAGAAAGACTGAAAAAGATGAAAGACATGTATGGCAGAATGAATGGGTTCTGGCAGGATTAGGGACAAGTAAGGGGAAATAGGTCTAAATTTAACTAAGAAATGTTGTATTGAATGAACAAAACTTCAATAAAAAAGAATATTGACATATTTTTTCAGGCAAAGTATTTATATTCTTGGGGTGTTTCATTTTTACAATACATATGAACTTGGTCCTGCTTCATAAGGAATAGCTAGCTCTGTTAGATCCTTTCTTTTATTGAAACTAAAAAATTTTATGTATTACTACTATAGACATATTGATACTTTATAATCACTTTTATTATCCTAAAATGAATATTTTATTAGAGAATTGTTATCACATTTAAAATATATTTCATGTATACATATTATATATGTATATATAAAAGTAGTATTATCAAATAAACTTTTTATCACCCATCTGAAAAAAGTGTTTCTTAGTGGTAGAAGTTTCCTCTAGAATATTCCAGGTCTGGAGTTAATGCCCAGTATCCAAAAGCAAATGCTTGGAAGAAGGAAAAGAGAAAATGACTTGAATATCTTTATATTCCTGCAATTAATATAAATATATTCATACATATCCATAATAAATAATCATATTTAGATAATTATAATTACCGACAATTAATTTGAAATGGTTTTTATGAAATATGCTTGTAACAACTTAATTTAAAAATATTTATAAGCAATTTTGGGGTATCATGAAGTAAATTATAAACATGTATTTTAGAATCTTTGACATTTCTGGGTAAGTAATCTTTATTTTGAGTCTTACTATTTCTCATTATTTGTATTTTAAGGGTTTTATTGAGGGGGCAATATTACATCCAGTCATATTCCTCTCTTAAGGGTAGAATTAAAGAGTTTTAGTGAAATTCTAGAGTTATTCATATTTTTTGTCCACAATTCATTATTAGAACAGTTATATCCCACTAAACACACTCTCAACTCTGTGGTGAATTTTTGCTACTCATTAAATCAAAGTCAACCAAGTCCATATGTGGGGTGTGTGTGTGCGTGTGTGTGCACAAGCATGCATTCTATGCATTTCGCATACATAGATTCACATAACATATAGTATTGTTTGCTTTCTCTCTTGTAGTATGTAATATGTTTGAGGGTGATCCAAAGTTGTCTTAGTATGTATCAATAGTTATTTCCTTTTCATTGATAAATGTTTCAGTGGTATTGATCAGGTTTTATTTTCTACTTGTCACCATTACATGCAGGAATCCAGGAATAATGCTGCCACTGTTCTTTATGTAGATATGCTTCCATTTTTCTTAGACTGAAAGAAGTAAAATGTTTGAGTTTTGTGATAACTTATGATGAACTCTGTGTGTGTGTGTGTGTGTGTGTGTGTGTGTGTGTGCGTGTGTGTGTGTGTGTCCACTCATATTAGTGCAGGTGCCTGTGGAGGTCAGAAGAGGGAGTCGGATCCCCTGGACTTGGAGTTACAGGCAATTATGAGTTTCTGGCCTGTGTGCTGGGCCTGGAGCGTCATCCTTCAGCAGAAAGTGCTCTTTAACCACTGAACCATGTCTGCAGTACCATGTTTAAATTTTTATGAAATTGCCACTCTATTTTCTAAAGCAACTCTAACATATTATATTCACCTTGAATTAGAGCAGGGTTCTAGTCATGCTGACTAAAATGATGGCTGTCATTTGCAATGCAATCAATCATTCAGCCAGCAGTGCCTCATGGTACTGACAGAGAGTGGGGACACTCTTAATTATTATTCTTAAGGTTTTAATGAAATATTCATTAAAATTATTGCCTCATTTTTATTGTATTGCAGTACCTTTCTTATAGATATATTCTTTATATGTCTCAATACAGATTACTTGTTAGATCAATGCTTAGCAACTGTTTCTATCCCCAGTTTTAGTGTTTTCTCCATTGTATCTTTGAAGTGTAAATGCTTCAAAATCTTTGAAGCCTATCTGCCTTCTTTTATTTTTTATGGATTGTGCTTTGAGAGGAGAGTGTCTCTATCAATACATTCATGAAAAGTTTCTCATGGATTTTTTTTTTCCTCTCTAGTAGATACTATTATTACCTCTCTTTTGCAAATGGGGCTGAATGGATTCAATGACAAGCCCAAGTCCATACTGCATCTGCGGAGGAGAGAGGCAGAAGCTATGGTTCGGCTGTCAGCTCTGAGGCCATGAACCCTGGTAGTGGGGCACTGCTTTGCTGAGATTTTAAGTCTATTCTGTCCATACTCAAGACACTTCCCTGGGGCTAGAGAGATGGCCCAGTGGGAAGAGTACTTAACTGATCTTTCAGAGGACCTGGTTCTGGTTCCCAGTACCCACATCAGAAGGCTTCCAACAGCATGTAATTCCAGTTCCATGGAACCCAAAGCCTTCTGGGCTCCAAGCATAGCTGCACCCATCCTCCAGTTTGCTTTCTGTTGCTGTTTGTGGAGGAAAGGGTTTATTTCAGCTTATAGGTCATAGTCTATCATTGAGGGAAGCCAAGACTGGAACTCATGGCAGAAACTTGAAGCAGAAAATGAAACAGTGGTCATGGAGGAACTCTGCTTCTGGGCTTGCTACAGGGTCACATTCAACTACTTTCCTTATATAGCCAGGTCCGCCTTCCTAAGAGTGCTGTAGCCCACAGTGGGCTAGGCCCTCTCCATCAGTTATCCATCTAGAAAATGCCCCACAGACATGCACAGGCCAATGTGATGGAAGAAGTTCTTCAAATGAGCTTTCCTCTTCCCCAGTGTGTCAAAGAGACAACTAATATTGGCCATCACACAGGTGGTACACATGAACTCATGCAGGTACACATACACATAAATAATAAATACAACAAGTAAATCTTTTCTTTTAAATAAAATACCTTTCAACTTTAATGAATAACAGTAATCATACAGATGTGCTGATTAGTGACACCCATCTGTACCCCTTGCCTGCCTTTCATGGAGATAATGCAAATAGAATTTGTCTTAACATTTACTTACATTTAGTAATGCTGATCCTCAGGTGAAGAAAAACCAGTGCATTTCTGCAGAACAAACAATTATTTGGCTTGTCTGTTTTATATTTTCTTTGTTTGCCCCACTTGGGGAGCTGGGGACTCGTGCATCTACTTCCCCAGCCTCTCCCCATCTGACAGCTATGGAGAGATGCTCACTAGCATTTTCTTCTCATAGCTATGGAGAACTGCTCACCAGCATCTTCTTCTCACAGCTATGGAGAGCTGCTCATCAGCATCTTCTTCTCACAGCTATGGAGAGCTGCTCACCAGCATCTTCCTCCCACAGCTATGGAGAGCTGCTCACCAGCATCTTCCTCTCACAGCTATGGAGAGCTCTTCACCAGCATCTTCCTCTCACAGCTATGGAGAGCTGCTCATCAACACCTTCCTCTCACAGCTATGGAGAGCTGCTCACCAGCACCTTCCTCTCATACCTATGTAGAGCTGCTCATCAACACCTTCCTCTCACAGCTATGGAGAGCTGCTCACCAGCACCTTCCTCTCACAGCTATGGAGAGCTGCTCACCAGCATCTTCCTCTCACAGCTATGGAGAGCTGCTCACCAGCATCTTCCTCTCATACCTATGGAGAGCTGCTCATCAGCATCTTCCTCTCATACCTATGGAGAGCTGCTCACCCACATCCCCATATTCAGGAGCATCCTCATCTTACAGTCAGAGAAAGCTGTTCACCAGCCCCTCCTTGGTTACACAGCTCTGCTTTTATTAATTGGACAATGTTATTATTAATATTTTGAGAAGTAAATTGTAGATTACCAAGAGATTGGTTTGAAAGTTTATGTTTGACCTCCAGAAGCTACAGTCTAGTGAAGAGAACAGATGGTCCTCTAATAAGCCTCATGATTTTAACCCATATTTTATGCTAAGTGCCTTCCCAGGTCGACCTTCTGTGATTATAAAACATGACCTATAATAAAGGTACAATATGTAGAAGGCAGAAATTGATCTTAAATGAAACGATCCTGGACACCTTTGTCGAGGTGATATCTGAGCTGTGACAGATATTTGGGGTTGCTTGTATTGTTTTTAAAGTCTATTTTCCTTTAAAGATCTTGAAAAATATTTAAAGTACATTGCTGAACAGACCTTTGACACTTCCCTGTGACCTGCCTTTCTGACTTTATAGGCCTGTAACTAAATTAATGGCTTGATGGATCACTGTGCTATCGTGATAAACAATAATAAAGTCCAGGGATGTGACAGTGCCTATGTTGTGGTTGACTCACACAGCCACCATTGAGAAGCTCCCTTCTTCCTCCCACCAAGGAAAAGGCCAAATCAGTAAAAGGTCAGGCTGACTGGTATGGATTATTATAATATTGTTCTGAGCCTGTCCATGGATCAGTACCAGGTGTCATCATCCATTTTCCTGAAACATAGGCACTAACTTCATTATCCCAATGCATGAAAGAAAGCAGAGCCTGAAGCTACACCAATTCCATCCTTCCTTAGCTATCATTTGAACTAAAACCCCTGAGCATTAAGATGCTCCTCAGCAGTTCCTCATTAGAGCCTTAGAGGACAGAGGAGACAAGTCACCCCTTCACATTTACATGTTTAAGAAAAGCACAAACTACTGCACTTCAAAAGCTCTGGAGAAAGAGCAGAACCGGAACAAATCCTTTCACAAGTCCCATCATTACACTCAGGGTAACTGACCCTCCCCTGTACACAGTGGCTCTCATGTTCACAGATCTGTGGATTCTGTTAAAAAGTGACTCCTTCCACATGCTAATTCAAGCAGCCGGTGTCCTAGAACTGGGCAAAGTCTTGTTCTATCATATAAAGCATATTTCACATTTCCCCCAAATCATCTTTTGTACCAATGAAACATCTAAATGCTTTCTCATAAAATCGAGTGGTTTCATAATTTCTGTATTTAAAATGAGAACTTGCCAGGCATAGGGTGCATGCCTTTAGTCCCAGCACTCGGGAGGCAGAGGCAGGCAGATCTCTGTGAGTTCAAGGCGGCCAGCCTCATCTACAAAGTGAGTTCCAGGACAGCTGGGGCTGCAGGAAGACCCTGTCTCAGAAAGACAAAAAATAAAATAAAATAAAAAATAAAATGTGATCTGGTTTGTCTGCCTTCATATTGATGTGTGTAATGGGTCACCGTTTCCAGACTAATCTTCACCAGCTTTTCGAACCTCCCCCAGCAGGTGCTGCTTCTCTGATTTTGGATCTGTCTACAAAAATTAGTAATCAGTGGGAGAAGGATTTTGTTTTCTGCAAATGACACAACCTTCCTTTAATGTACACTGCCCTTCTGAGATTCATTTACTCCTTTTACCAATCCACTCATTCATTCATTTAAAACTTGAAAATCTATGTACTTGGTTTACAACATACAGATAAATGAATTGCTCTCTACCCCTGCTAACAAGAGGTCACAATCATGATAAATATCACTACATTATTTTATAAGGTCATGGGCAACTAATCACTTAAGATTGAGACTCATGATCAATCACAGATTAGGAGATCATTTTGAAGTGAAGATTAACTGCATTTTGTTCTGCTAAGACTTCTATCTGAAATGTAGGAGGCCAGCTACTTATGAATCAGGATTTAGAAAAGAATATCCAGGGGCTGGAGAGATGGCTCAGTGGTTAAGAGCGCTGACTGCTCTTGCAGAGGACCCGGGTTTGATTCCGGACACCCACATGGCAGCTAAAAACCATCTGTAACTCCAGTTCCAGGGGAATCTGACACCCTCTTCTGCATGACACAGGTGCACCAACCCACATGAAGATAGTACACTCATACACATAAAAACAATAATAAATAAAAATTAAAAAAAGAAAGAATATCCCTTTGACAGAATTCACAGATTTCCTTTCTTTCTTTTGAGACAGGATCTCCATGTAGCCCCAGCTGGCCTGCAACTTGTTATGTAGACCAGGCTGGTCTTGAACTCAGGGAGATCTGCCTGTCTCTGTCTCCTGAGTGCTGGGATTAAAGGCTAGCACCACCATGTCTTAATTAATTCACAGATGTATGTTCTTATACATACAGAGGTACAAGTGAGTACAATTGTTATATCAAGTTCTGATATGAAAGGTACACTAGATGGACTTTTCAAATGGATGATGGATGGGGCTGAGGGGCAGCTCAGTGGGTAAAGTACCTGTTGTGCTTAAGGACTTAAGTTCAAATCCCCATATTCACACAAAAAGACAGGGATGGTGATATATTAGAAACCATAGCACTGGGAACATAGAGATAGGCAGACTCCTCAGAGTTTGCTGACCACCCTCCCTAACTCATGAAACCATGGTTCAGTGAAAGTGCTTGTTGCAGACTAAAGAGAATTTGAGGAAGATATCCAACAAAGAAGATATCCAACCAGATATCAAACACACACACACACACACACACACACACACACACACACACACACACACCATAGAAATCCAAGTCTTCCAAGCAATCTAGAATTTTCCCAATCAATATCTTGTGAAACTATGATTATAAGAGGGTAATTTGAGCTCAAGAATAACTCCACAAAACTTAGTATAAATGAATTACATTTACCCAAGGAAACGCAGGTGAGGAAAAGCATTCAGGAACCCCTCACTGCAGCTCCACCTGCAGTTCCATGCTATGAGCTCTGGCCAGTGTAGCCAATGCTAGTTGCCCCTGAGCTGGTATGCTTGATGCTTTCTGTCCATTTTGCTTCAAGTGGTAAAGCAACTGTTGGAGAGAGTTTTCTTATGTCTTTTAATAAATGCTAAAAAAAAAAAAACCTTATCTACCCCAAACAATAAACCTTTATAGAGGAAAACTTTAAAAAGACTGAGAGAAAGATACAGGACATGTGTGGCAAAATGCAGGAACTGGAGAGGGGTGGGGGAAGGGAAAGGGGACTATGTCTAAATTGAACTGAAAAATGATATATGAAAGACACAAAATGTCAATAAAAGTATTATATTAAAAAAAACTATATCCCTGACATATTCAGTTAATTCAATACTCTCAGGTTGTGTCTGTATCAATGTCGCCAGTAATTCAAGTATTGAAACAGACTCAAATTGATCAAATTTAATTATGCTCTTGTTCTGTTTTAGGTTTTTGTTTGCTTTTTATGGTGGGATCCCAGTATCTCAGTATAGCCCTAGCTGGCCTGGAACTTGCTATGTGGTCCTGACTGGCCTGGATCCACCTGCCTCTTTTGCCTCTGCTGCCTCCTCTACTTCTGGCCCTGTCCCTTCCCCTGCCCCTGCCCCTGTCTTCTGCTCTTGCCTCTGACTCTGCCTCCAGTACTGGAATGAAAGGCAAAAGAACTGAAGAAACTATATGGCTTTTGCGTTTCAGTCAGCAGCATCTGGATTCCATGTTTTAAGGGACCTACCAATGGTTTCCTTAAAAATGTCTCAGGAGATTTGCACCATTCAAGTGTCATCAGCCATCTTTCTCTTTGATTTTCCTTGGAGGCTCCTCATCTCAGTATTGGCCCACAGTGTACTCCTCCAACCTTACCTGGGGAGTCCTGAGCCTGGAGAGCAGGACTTGCTGAAGGGAGGTGAAACTGCTCTAATTAATACCACTGGCCCAGCACTGCACTGAGAAGTACATTTTAAAACCATCTTGCCATTATACATATGAAAGCGGTGTCATATTAGCATCATATGGGCTTTTTTAGTTAACATATTATTTAATGACCAAAATTATTTAAAATGATTTTTTTATATTATTGTACGATTTTTCAGTGACCCTCATGAATAAGATAAGTAGAAAAACAAACTTAATAAAAATTGTCAGAAAGTTCACTGAAGACAGAAAGTGAGGTCAGTACATAGAACATCTTCTCCTACAATAGGCACGACTATCACTCAATTACTGTGGAATAAGAATTAAATGCAGCCTGGCATGGTGGCATATACCTTTTGTCCCAGCACTCAGGCAGAGGCAGAAGCAGAGGCAGGTGGATCCAGGCCAGACAGTTCTACATATCAATTTCCAGGCCAGCTGGGACTCTAATTGGATCCCATCTCAAAAAGCAAACAGAAACCTAAAACACAACAAAAACAAAAGCATAATTAAATTCAATAAATTTGGGTCTGTTTCAATATTTGAATCACTGGTGACATTGACATAAGCACAACCTGAGAGTGTTTGTATTTTTCCATTTAGCAATCAGTATAAATCATTGAATATAGTTTGTTATTAAAATTACCTTAAAAGCTCTTTCCTGGATGCTAGGGTCTGACACAGACTGTCCTGCAAGTTAAAGGTCATTCATGTTGACCCTCATTTCTTTGACATTTGACATCAAGTTTTATTTTCCAACTTCATAATGTTCTATTATGGAAATTTTTCTCTTCAAAAATGGACATGCCAAAAACTAAACACATTCCTAGATAAAGCTATAAAGCAAACAGGAATGGTGGGGGTATGCCTACTTCCCTGTGAGCAAAGACGTGACCAGGATGGCAGGAAGTGCTCACAGCTCTCTTGTGCTCATACGTCCCTTGATTCGATTTTCTGCATCTATTAAAGAACACTAAAAGGAATGTTTAAGAAGTATTTTATTCACGAAGTATTAAAGCCTAAAAAATATTAAAAAGTAAGACCTAATGCATTTGTGGCTATCCCCTTAGGAAGAAAATATTATTTTTAGATTGTGTAAACACAATGTTTGCCCCCATAGTATAGACTCCCTCTTAGATAGTCTTCTCTCTGACAGTCAGTCACCTCCTCTGCAGACTTCCATCCCTGTTCCTCATCTCCTCTGCTCTCATTTCCTTGGATCTGTTTTTTGCTTCTTGTCTATTGCCTTTTTCCTAGTTGATGTTAATTCTTGGTTTTCCTGTAATGAATTGCAAACAGCACTTAGGTGGCATGGTATTTCTTTAGTTCCCCCCCCCCCAGAACTTTGGGATTTGTCTTTCTCTTCATTCTTTCTTTTTATACTTAGCCAAATATTTTACCCCAGTTTGCCATTGTTACAGCATTTTCTTTATCCCACATTTTACCCTTGGTGTACATCAGAACTGAGCTCCATAAACCTTATCTTTGCCCCACACAGCCCCTCTTTCCCTAATTTTATCTAACCCTCTTGTTCAAACATCACCAAGACACCTCAACCAATTTTAGACTTATATTGGCAACTAAAATCTTTTCAAGTGATGCAAGTGGACACCCAGACAATCTTTCCTGTTTTCTACATCTACACACACAGTGTATCAACTGCTCCCCCAGAGCCCCATCACAAACAATGGCCACATCATCTCAGTTCAGTGTGGATTTGAGGTAATGAATAACATATCCCAAGCTCAAAACTTTGAATCCTATGGATTATATAGTCTATTTTAAAAACGACTTTAACTTTCCAGATATTGTTGTATTAATATAAACAGGAATTATGTTATTGTTTAATGTATAGCTACTTTGTGAACAACCTGTTCCTCAAATATGTTAATATAAGTGTTGCAAACTTGCAGTTTGATAGTCCAAATTCAGAGCACAATGCTTAGTTCTGTCATGCTGCCCCCTTGAAATGAGGTTGGTGAGCACTCGCGTGCAGATCTCAACGCGCAGATCTGCAGCACCTACCCCCAAGTATTAATCTTTCCTCTGGAATGGTTTGTATTTTAAATGCAGTCAACCTGCAGAAGCAAGCATGCTTAGATACCAGATACCACAGAGATGTTTCCCTTCAAATTCACCTTGTGTTAACTTGGCAAGATGTGCTGATGGTGTAGAATCACCGAGCAGTGTGTGAAGGATGCGTAAAATGAGAAACCAAGGCTCCAAACTTAAAGTGATCTCAACCATGCTGGCTGTGCTGGGAGTCATCACCCTACCAAGTGCAAACTTGGCTCCAAATTTCTTCTCCTCAGGTTAAGAAAATCTATTCTCATGAATTAGAAACCTGTTTCACAGACATGCTGTTGTTCTTCCTCTGCAGTCAGTTGCCAGGGAGGCCCGAGGAACCTTGGCAACAACAGTAAGAATGGGAATTAGTCACGTAAAAGTTATTTATTTATTTATTATTTATTTATTTATTATTTATTTATTATTTATTTATTTATTTATCTGAAACAGGGTTTCGTGTCACCCAAGCTGGCTTTGAACTTATTATGAAGACCAGGATGACTGTGATTTCCTCATCTACCTTGTTTTCCCTCCCAGTGTTAGTACCACAGGGGTGACCGCATCATTTGGGACTCATTTCCGAGGTGCTGGTATCTAAACAGGAAGGAAGCATTCATTAAAAGAAACTTTCATGATCATTAGACTTTTGAACCTGATCCTTCGTGATAAACATCACTGAACAATTCATGATGAACGTCACCTCTAAAAACTTCACAATGAAAGCACCGAACACTTCGTGATGAGTGTCAGCACTGAGCACTTCATGGTGAATGTCAGCACTGAGCACTTTATGGTGAATGTCAGCACTGAACACTTCCCGGGGAATGGCACCACTAACCACATCATGGTGAATGTCACCATTCATAATCTAGTTTCTGAATGATTTAATATGTGTGCTCTTATTTATAATAAAGAGGTAATAATCAAGTTCAGATAAGGGGAAAGTCCTGTTAATTAAAAATATGGAAGCGAAATAGTTTGCACATTGTAAAATGGATTAATAATATTCTAGAAAATGAAAATGCTGCTTTTTTTATTGATGCTTTGTGTATTTCATACATCATTTTCCAATTCAGTTCAGGCATATTTCCCTTTCCCTTCCCCCATAAAAGTTATAAATTGACAAAACCTCAAAGTTATTGAACAAATCAAACTTTCAAATACATATTTTAATTTTAATTCTCTAAGAGTCTATAAAATGTTCAAAGCAGTACTTTACAGGAGAACTACTTTAACTTTTTAATACTAGTGTTCTGTCTTTCAGAAGAAACGATTGTGAATTATTTTTACTGAAAACCTGTTTCAGTTGGACAGAGTTCGGACATCCCTTTGAGTAATGCCCATTCTTATCATGCGTGTGTCATCCTGTTAAACATGTTTCCTTCTTCAATGGACTTCCAGGGTCTTGACCTGGAAAACATAAAATGAGCTTGCCACATGGGAATAATTTATGACCACATATAATACAGATTTACCTCTCAGTTTTCTGTATGTCACTTTTCTTTCCACATCATCAGTCTCAAAATAAAGGAAATGTGTTGATGTGGTTTTATGTCCAGCATAGTGAAGAAGGCCAGTGTGTGGTTAAATCAAGATGCCAGTGGCTGGGGAGATGGCTCTGTGATTAAGAGCACTGGCTGCTTTGAAGAGGCCTTGTGATGGATTCTTAGCACACACATGGTGACTAACAGCTGTCTGTAACTCAGTTAGAGGACTTAACACCCTTTTCTGGAGTCTGCCATCCTTTCACTCATGTGGTACGATATGCATACATGCAGGCATAACACTCATACACTTATAATAAAAATAGGTAACTCTTTAAAAATTAAATTAAGGTTCCGTTTCTTTCTAAATGATCCATGGCAGAGGGGATTCCTGGAGATTTCTTTACTGTTATGAAGAAATAAAGAGAGGAAGAACTTTTCATTACTCTTTTTCTTGACTCTCTCCATGGAGAGCACACACATTTCAATCTGTGGAGGACCTGCTCTGTGTCATTATTGGATTTTCATAGCTTCCCACCAGCAGAGAGTATTATGAATGCCATAATCAGAGAAATAAATGTTGGAAGGTCAGGGGAGGATCAAAAAGATTGCGAATGGGTAAGAGTGCCAAATTCTCACCCTGCTCAGAGATACTGGGGATGTGTCGAGTGCACATGGTTATGCATTAATTCTCATTTCCATGATCATTTAGAAACATAACCTAAGAAGGTTTTCAAGCTTTTAATTGTACTGAATCCTTTCTTGAAGATATTTCAAAGAACCCCATTTTGTTATAAAGGTGTTTTTCAAACCACCCACCTTAACTTCCATTATGATTAATAATAACTATAAATGTAACTTCCCTCTCCCTCTACATATTGAAATGCATTCAGAAGCCTTATCTATTTTTATGCAATATCAGGAATGTGCTTAGATCTTAAAAGTGATTTGGTTCAAAATAACAACACAGAGGTTTTCCTCAAAACATCTGGCCAACTTTATGTGTGACAACAGTGCCACATGCCCACATGTTCCCTAATTTCTGCCTCAGATGGCTCAAGTAAGGACATCTATTTATATATAAGCATGGTCAGATGTTCAGGATTTAAACCATGGGAGCTATAGTTTCTCGAAATCCGTACCTTTAACTACAGTCATTCTGAGAGGAACTGACTTGACTCAACTTGGAATTCAGTTTCAGAAACCACTGCTCTTCCTTTAAGAGGAAGTTTTCCAGGCATCACTGGTGTGACTGGAAAGCATCTCTCCAGTGAGATGACCCACTCCCTTCTCTTCACTACCTACTGGGTGTATTGTATTTCCAGGTCAGTATTAGTAACCACAAAGTTTGGATCCTTTCTCCTCTGCTTGCCCAAGAAATTCAGTAAACGCATCCCTCAGCCAACATTCTGGACCCCAGCCCCGTGCTTCATCCTCACCCGAAGAGAGTCGGTTTGAAGATTCATACATTAGACATGACTTGATTTGCCAAAATGCCCTGACTACTGTCTTCCAGAAAGTCAGACTACAGTGTTTACTTCCAATACAGTCGAGGCAACTAATGTTTTTCTTTTTAAAATGTCAGAAGGCATTTATGAGGTAAAAACTAGGAATACAAAACAGAATAGAAAGATGAGCAAGTTGAAGGAGCTTTAAGAATATTTGGATCTTTTTAGAAATGTAATGCAGTTGTTCTGAAGGAGTTTGCAATACTGTATTAGAATCCCAAGTTCCTTTGTCTGCCTCATACCCTGAACCATATGGTCTCACAATGCCTAGTTAGCAGTTGTGTTAATGTATTTCTTCAGTGAAGGGTTGTGTGGGGACTAAATCATCGAATGTTAGGTGAGTGCTTTTCCATTGAATCGGGCAACTAACCACATAATTTGTTCAATTTTTTTTTTAAATCTGCTTCTCTTAGTAAATATGGTAAAGTCTCATGTCATTTGAAACATAAGAATATGGGATGAGATTAACGTTTTATTTTCTAAATAGAATTTTTCCAATCGTTTATCATTGAATCCTTCTGAATAACATTAAAGAAACTATTTTGAACTCTCAGGAACACATTTGAATAAAGATAGAAGTTATGTCCTAAAACACAATTTATTATAACCAGGAATTCTTTGGAAATAGCAAAGAATGATAAGGATTCACTCAGTGCCACACGCCCATGCAGCTCCTTCCTCCACGCTTCCACATGTAAAATAGTGAGATAAATTCTTCCATCAACAGGATGTTTTGAGAGGAGATAAAACATTCCATCCTGCAGGGAACCTCCTTCAGTTCTGGAAGTTAACATTGGAATAGCTTCAGGAAGTCCCTTAAATTGACCAGGTTCACTCAGTCCCTCCCTACCCAGCATCACTGAAGGACACTTTTAGGTAAGCAGAGCTGCCTGGAAGGAGTCTAGACTAGCTGGAAGGAACATTCTCCAGTCATGAGTGCCCTCAGGTTGGATGGTGCAGTTCATGTTTCCTGCTTTTGTGAGCTGTCACCCATGCTGGGGTGGCTTTGGGTGATGCAGCTGTCCTGGGGTCATTTCTGTTCCTGCAGGGAACCCATCCCCATACTTCTCTAAATGACTCCAATAAAACTCATTAGTCCAGCAACATGGACTTTGATGGTCTCCTTTGGATGTTCTTGGTTCCCTCTCTGGGATGAGTAGACATTTCTTCAGTTTTCCCCAAGAATAGTGTCACACAATACAGCATTCAGAGATGGTGCAGACCCTGCTCCTCAGGATGTGAGGGTTTATGGAACTGAGATACTGCATGGAGGAAGCAGGACTTGCAGCACAAAGCCATCTGCTTAAATATGCAGAATCTGACCAAACACTATTGCCTTTAAAAATCCAAGATGGCACTTTCTGGTATATCCTACTCACTGCAAAGCCGCATTTTCTTTCTCAGCCATTAAGTTGGTGATACTCTGGCCTGTTGGAATATACAAATCCTTTCCCGTAGTTAGTTTTAAGATTTGGATTGCAAGGTTTTTTGACAAAAAGTTTTCATATCTATCTATATTCCCCTTTTTTATTTTAGGTTTTTATTTTTGATCCATGAGTCTCAAAAAAGCAGTTGTATTATACATATCTATAGGGTGGAATCAAGGCACAAATTTCATCAAGTTCACCCATGCTGTTTTGGGTTACTGTATGTGATTAACTTGGGAAACAAACTTTATTTTTAAATTAAATCATCCTATAGGTGAAAGAGATTGCTACCAGGTGATATTATATGACAGCAAAATTATAGAGAACATTTGTTTATACCAATCCCAAAGTAATTGTTATACAGTTTTTAATTAAAGCGAATTGGGACAAGCAATTTATATAACCATTAACTCCAGATGCTTACCCGTGTTAGCACCTTTAACCAATGTTGTTTAATAATACACATACTTACTTTTACTCAAGTCCTTAAAATGCACCATGTCGTCCTGTTGACCAGGCAGTCTGGCAAAACTGGATACTTGTTGAACTCACTCGGCAGAAGGATTGACTACTCCCTGACATTGAAGGGAAAGAATGCTGCCTCAGATTGTTCAGACAATCAGGCCCCTCTCTGGATACTATAGTAACAAAACTATTTTTAATTGAATCCTAAGAAGTCGTACCTTCTAGGTGCCACAAAAGGTTTTATACAAGAGACTTGCTTAACTCCCCCCAATAGAATAAGGAAAAAATGATGATGAGGTGTTCTCTCATCTGTAGATTGGAGCCAGCTGTTATAGTAGGTATTCTCTTGTAAATCAGTTAAAACTGCCTTCTTTAATAACTGTGGACGATAGAAACTGTGAAAAGGATTATTCTCCTTCAGAACCAGATATAAGTAAGTCTCCTAAAGCTATGCACTCTTGAAAAATATATTATACAGGAGACTCCGAATCACCTAATGGGATTATTCTACCAAGGAGATGTTAGGCCAGGGGATCCAAGCTGCCCACAAAAGGTAGAGGCTCGCTTGCCTCCAAACGGGATTATCTGCAGGAAGAGAGGTGATTTAAAGCCTGCTTTGAAGGCCTGAGTAAACATGGGAAAGATGTATGAGACCACTGAAGTTCAGATGGCTCTGATATACCCAGAGATTTGTTTCCAAGGCACTAAACCACTTAGGCCAAATATAGGTCTCCTTGAGTCAAGCAAGACACTCCTCCGTCAGCACCAAGCTACACCTCACCTGCCTGTAAAATTACTGTGCAGCAGTGGCAGCCATATTGTCTGTATTATCCCAAACATTAATGGCTTATTGGCTCTCTCCATGGAGGAATAAACCCGTGGCTATCCACAGCTACTATCCTCTATGGTTATGGAATGTTATAAGCCACAGAAAGACCTCGTATACTTCACAGGAAAATGTAATTCTTGGATAATAACCATCCAAACTGTGTCTATACCAAAGTAGGACACGTATCATAACATTAGTAAACTGTTTTGAATACCTATATATCTAATTGCTTGTGCTTCATTAGTAGGATCAAAAAGTTATGCCTGGACAAGCTGGCAGCCCATGAAAGAAAACAGCCAGAATTGACTAGAGACCAAGACAACAGCTCCAGAGAAAGTAGACTGTTTTGCTTCTCATCTACCTATGCCCCTTTTCTAAGCCTAGGGAACAATCTGCGGAAGAGGGGGCACGGTAGAATGTAATGGCTGCTGTTGGGGTGAATGGTGAAACTACAACAATATAGACTGGACACTCATTTGATCAACTTGATTGAACATACAAGCCCCCCCTGCTGGGTGGTGGGACCAAGGGGCTGTGTGGGTTTGGGCACAACTGCTCGCAAATTGGTTTTACATGAAGGATGCTTGTACTCATAAATTATCACTTATTGTTAAAAAAAGAAAACAAAACAAAACAAATAAACAGAGAAAGATGCAGAAAAGTTATGGCAGAATACATGATCTAGGATGGGTAGAGGTGGGGTGGGGGGAAGGGGATATATGCCTGAACTGAATTGGAAAATGATGTCTAAAATACACAAAGCATCAATAAAAATAAAAATAAAAAAATAAAAAAAAATCCAAGATGTTCCAGGTGACTTTGGTCTAGATCCTGTACAGAAAATCAAGTCAGAAGGAGTCTGTCCTGTGTCTTCATTTCACACAAGATGCACCTCTTAGCTTCTGTTCAACAATGCACACCAGTGAGTCACCAAAAAATTTAAAAAAAAGAAAACTATGTGAGAGGATGCAGAAGTAGCAAATGAGAAAAATTTTGAGACCAAGGGTAATCTCCAGGCTGAGACAGCAAGCCGGAGAAGGACTAGTACAAGGCATTTCCAAGAGATCAGATTTGGGCTCTCTTCAGACCCTCAGTTGACTGGATGAAACCCACAGATGATATAAAAGGCAAACCATTTTATTCATTCCACCAATCCAGATCTCATCCAGAATCACAGTCAGAAAAATATCCAGAATTGCATTTGGCAAAATTACTGGGTACTATGACGCAGATGATTTGGCATGCAAAAATAATCATGATGGAGCCAGTATATCCAACACACACACAAACACAAAGAAAAACAAGAGAAGTTTATTCTGAAAAGTCATAATGGTTATTGAAGGCAAATAAACATGGCTTCTCAGTTAGGAGCACGAAAGCAGTGGAAACCAAGGGAGAATATTTTGTGCATCTCTAATAATGGTCTCAATGTTCACATGAAATTAAAATTTCATATAAAAAGGTGAAATCATAAATTGATAAAATCATGAGGTTTTAGAAAATTATAAACAGTTGAAATTCTTGGAAGATAAAAGACATATGGAGATAGAAAAGCTTTATATAAAGAGCAGAGGGAAAACCCCTGGGTATATCTTCAACTATATATACAATGGGTCCATCTAAATATAAACAATTAATGAGAACAACCATACATTTGGACCCATGTTGGCTAAGAAATCCAATAGTCCAGATAAAAGGAACATGCTTCCTTCAAAAGTAAAACTCATGCAACATTGCCCTCAGACCTGATGTCCCCAACACAGACAGTCAAGGGCAGAAAGAGGAAGGAAGAGAATCCTGCACAGAGAAGGAAGAGAATCAAATGTTGTCTCAGGACCAGGCAGGAAAGGCATTTTTAAGTATGAAAAAAATTACATATATATATATATATATATATATATATATATATATATCTCCAAGTGGAAAAGCCACACATTCACTAACATATGAGAGTCCTAAATGAAACCTCAAAGTAATCAATTCAAATTACAAAGGATATACAAATAAATATTTAACTATATTTGTGTCAGAAAAAGTAGCATGTGTAAATATTTGGGGAGACAGTTAAGGAATAGGATATTCATGAAAACGACATTTTATTATAAAAGCAGTGTTATAGAAAAGATACCTTGAACTTTCAGCTGAGCAGGGTTGATGGAACATTAGAGATGCAATGAAGAAAATAAATATTCTGTGCATCCATGTAGCCAGTCTGCACTTCACAGAGACCGTCGTGAGTGTTTTTGCAATTGTGCAAATGTCGTAGCGTGCAGTCACAGAGCCTGGATGGTGGTGGTCAGACAATCGGCATGGCTTCTTGATGCAGTCAGAAGAGGCAGTAAACGGAGGTACAAGGACGCTGTCAGATAATGCAGCATTTGACTTAGCAGAGAACATGTTTAAAAGCAGGAGTACACTTGGAAATAATAATGAAATAATGAGAGGTATAATGTAATCAATACACAGACCAGTGAGAGTTACTTACTATTACCAGGACTTAGTTGTAGGAGACATTTTTACATGACTGCCCATGAAGCATGTTTGCTTGTAGTAGCATCCTCCAAATATGTATCACAACCACAACAGTACCGTGGCTTTGACATCTCCAGGCAAACCTCTGAGCTCCACTGTGATTTTATGGCACATTATATAAAGAATCCAGTTGGCTAAAACATTGCTGTGTGGTATATGATTTAGTGTATGTGTTTGTGTGTGTATGTGAGTATGCAATATATGTGCTCACTTTGGAATAGAGATTATATACTGTAGATCAGTGTATTATAAAGATAAAAAATTAAATAGTAGAAGAAGCTATGAAATAATTGATTGGCTGTGAATGCCTGGTAATCTAAAAAGATAGATAGGAAGATGGACCTGGATTATGATAGTAACTGGTCTGCTTGAAAAATAATTAGAGGAAAACCAGACTTTGTGTTTAGAAGGATAGAAAAAAGGAGGATAAATTAAGAGAAAATATGATCAATCTTTATGCAAAATAAAGACCAACTAGAAATTTTAACAGTCAAAGAAATATGAAGAAAAGCAGTTGCTGGAGAGATGTTTCAGCAGCTAAGAACACTGACAGCTCTTGCTGGGTTGGAATCCCAGCACCCACATGGCAGCTAACAACGGTCCATAACTCCAGTTCCAATGGATCTAAGGCTCTCTTCTGACCTCTGTAGGCATTGCTCAACATGGGTTTCCTTATACACATGCAGGCAGTACATTCATAAACATAAAGTAAAATTAATACAATATTTTATAATGCTTTTATTGATGTTTTGTGTATTTCAGACATCATTTCTCAGTTCAGTTTAGACATATTCCCCTTTCCCTTCCCCCCACCCCACCCCAGATCATGCATTCTTCCATAACTATCCTGCATCTTTCTCTTAGTCTTTTTTTTTATATTTAGGAATTCACATTTTCCTCCTTTAATTTTATATTACTCTAAAATATGCATATATACTTTCTACTCATATATAGTAATTACAGAGTATGAAAGTGCTGGGTGGATTCTAGAGCCCATTAAGAGATTTGCATTATAACAACATAGCTGCTTTCAGATAAACATAAATATAACAATAATGTTCAGTTTGCCTTTCATTTGGGGATTTGGTGTTAACATCCAAAAATGAGGGAAACCATTCTCCGTTTGTCTTCCTGGGACTGTGTTACTTCACTTAGCATAATGGCCTCAAGTTCCATCCATTTACCTGCAAAGTTCATGATGTCATCTTTCTTTACCGCTGAATAGTACTCCATTGTATAGATATACCACATTTTTGTCATCCATTTATCAGTTGAGGGGCATTTGGGTTGGTTCCAGCTCTTCACTATTGTGAAGAGAGCCCTGAGTTCCTGCCTTGACTTCCATCAGTAATGATCTGTGACCTGGGAGATGTGAGATAAAATAAAGACCCCCTCCCCCCTCCAGTTGGTTTTGATCAAGGTTTTAATCACAGCAGTAGAAAATAACTAGTACTGTATTAGTGAGATGGAACCCAAGTGATATGATTCTAGTACAGGATGAGACATTCAGTGTCCTCTGTCTCATTCCTTTGCTTAAAAGCACACAGAAGTGCAGCCAGCATCAAGGGATAGAACACACACACACACACACACACACACACACACACACACACACAGGCCCCTGGAGGCCACCAGGACATCCTGAAATCTGTCCATCACACATTGCAGTCCAAGATATGTGCATAAAAACTACTTTTGCACACATAGATACTCCTCACATTGAGGTTTAATTTTTATGTTTCCATTTGCTGGAAACTGATAATTTCTATTTTCAGTCTATGTGACACCCATGCTGTCCTTGTTTGACAATGAGACTCTAGAAGTCATTGAGGCCTCTTTGAGATGACAGTGATACCTTGCGTCACAAAAATGATACATGTAGCACCAGTAATATGTCACTACTGACTACGAAATTGAATATTTGGGGTATTTTTTGAGACGAGGTTTACTTTGCAGACCTAGCCAGCCTGGAACTCACTGTGTAGACCAGACTGGGCTCAGTCACACTTACAGAGATCCAACTGCCTCTGTCTTCTGAGCATCTCCTGTCTCCTCTCTTTTGTTTTATATTTACCCTCTATGGGACCTTAAGATTATGTAACCCAAATCCACTCTAACCTCCCATTTTTGCTCCACTTTATCTTAATTATAAAGTAATTCCTTGTTTAGAGCTAACTAACTGTAGCCCAATGTCTTTTGGATTTCAGATGTAGTTTCTTTAGCCAATTCCAGGACATTGAGTGAGACCTCATCTCACACTTTACATTCTGCTTTTGATGGAAGATTGTTTACTGGAATGCAGTGTTGTTTCTGAGGAGGATATTTTATTAATTCATTTTATTCCTTTTTATGCCATATAACACTTTTCCCTTGAAACCTCTATACCGATTTCTCAAGTTTGATCCTTTTATCTGGACACAGAATTTTATTGGCCATTCTCTATCAATATTATGAAATATCTATTGTCCTATTTTTAGTTTTGATTATTTAAAAACATATTAAAAGGAAATTTCCTTGGATTTCTTGGATTTCAACCCCCCTCCTACTCTCCGGCTCCCCACAGTTCACAGACTGAGTCATCTTAGGCTGTTTCATGTGCTTCTTTATTCCTGAATATCATTCTGATCTCTTGATTGCATTTGCATCTTTTAACCTTTCTCTCTTTTCCAGCTTCTGTTGGTATTAATGATTTTTATGTTAATTTGCTCTGTGTTCCTTCCCATTTATCGTTCCTTGTAAAAACTATGTTTATCTTTTATCCCTCTTTATGAACATCTTACATCTAGGTCATTATTCTGAATTAAATGTAATTTCATGTCAAATCATTTTCTTTTTTGTCTTGGAATGTTATATTAGAATTTTAGAATTTCTGCTGTTATTTTATTTATGCATTTCTGCATGCTTTATTGTCAATAAGAGTATTTTTTGCTCCTAAGTAAATTTTTCTTTTAATTAAAGATTTACCTTTATTCAGTTCATTGCTCATTGTTATGGAGATTGGATGAGACTTCCTCTTGAATTTCTATGTGCTCAGCTGCTGCAGCTTCTGTGATGGCCTGAAACCAGACAGCTTGCTGTGCGGCTCTACATTCTTCTTACTGTTATCCTGATGTTCTTCTGTGGCATTTGTCTTAATTCCCTTCTGGTCAATTTTCAGTCCATTCTCAATAATGTGCATCCCTGAGGTAATGCCAATGCGGTGGCCTGGGGAGCTGGCTGGAGGGGATGCCCTGCCCACCGTGCTTCCAGTGGGCCCATGCGCTCCACCTCTGCTGAGTTGGATGATGAATCATTTCTCGTTTCAGCTTTGCTGAGAAGTTGCTCTATAAATGTGCAAGTCTTTGGAAAGATGTGAAAACTTCAATTACTACCTCAGCCATCTTTGCAAAACTGTTTTATAATTGAATCTACTACAATTGCCCAACATCTCTTTTCATTTTTTGTCCCTTTACCTATTGTCTTTAAAAAAAAAAAGACACCAGGTGCTAGAGAAGTTGTGGGAAAAGGGGAACACTCATCCATTGCTGGTGGGAATGTAAACTCTACAACCACTATGGAAAGCAGTGTGGAGAACCCTTAAAAGACTCAAAATGAGCCTACTACCTGACACAGCCATACCACTCCCGAGTATATACACACAAGATGCATCCTACAGCAAAGATACATGCACATCCATGTTTATTGCAGCTCTCTTCAAAATAGCAAAGAGTTGAAACCAATCCAAATGCCACTCAACTTACGAGTGAATCACAAAAATGTGGGACATTTACACAATGGAGTATATTCAGCGGTAAAGAAAGATGACATCAACTTTGCAAGTAAATGGATGGAACTCAAAGCCATTGTGCTAAGTAACACAGCCCTAGAAAAACAAAGGGTGAATTGTTTCCCTCTTTTGTGGATGCTAACACCAAATCCCCAGTTAAAAGGCAAGCTGAACAACATTATTGTTATATTTCTTTTTATCTGAAACCAACTGTTGTTACAATGTAAGTCTTAACTAACTCTAGAATGAAATACCATTTCTATTTAGAGCTTCTTGAAAAAATTAGGCTAGTTTGGGTCTTAAAAAAAAAGAATATGAAATTTCTAGGTTTATATCTATAGGACAAGAGAATTAAATTGGTAACAGTGTCCAAAATACAGTGATATAACATCAGCAATGGACTGAACCCTGTCTACTGTATTTAAATGATATGTGATAAAATGAGTCAGTCACCTTTTGAAGATGTTGGGAAAATAGTTGACTTATCTACAGAGTTGGTGTGTACCATCTCCTCCATACATCAATGGGGACAACAGAGATAAGGAAGATCTCCATTAAAAAAAAAATCATTCTACTTAACAGCCGAAACCAATGAAAGAAGTAGTAAAATAACATTTTTACAATCCCTAATAAATTGAGAAAGTAGAAATAAACCAGAAAGCAACAATATTCCAAAAGCAGGAAAACCAGAAGTTCTGAGCCTGTATAACACACACACACACACACACACACACACACACACACACACACGCACGCACACAGAGAGAGAGAGAGACAGAGAGAGACAGAGAGACAGAGACAGAGAGACAGAGAGACAGAGAGACAGAGAGAGAAAGTGAACTGATCCTTCATCTTTATAAAGTCATATAAATACATCCTTAATGTTTTGTCTCCATTGCAAAAAACGACTTTGAATGATCCTTTTACTAACAGTGACTTGATGTCAACCATCAGCATAGATTGCTGTGTAATTAGCTGTGCATTCCATCATGCATAGATCAGAGCTCTTAGTTGCCCTGTGGGACCCCTCACTGGACTCTTCCCTATGCTCCATCACTTTTAGAGCCCAGGGCAGTGCACCATGAACGTGGCCACATTCTAGAGAGCAGGAACAAGTCTTTACTTGCAGGCTCCTATCCTCCCCCATCAGTTGGTAATTTAGCTCTTAACTTCCTGCATGCAGATTTTAAAACTAGAATGTAACAAAGAAAAGGCTAATCCTAGACCTCCTTGCACTGTGGAGCTCCCCCAGCTCCTCCCCCTCTCTCCTCTGCTCACACAGACCAAACACTTGGCCAGACCCCTGTCTACATCCACCCCTGGCTGGACACCATTTTCCTACTTGTGAGTAGGCTCTGACTGAAGGCTGTTGACTCAGTATAAAATTGTAGGAGTTTAGAACTCCTTAGATGAATCAGCAGCAGCATAAAAATAAAGCCATATTCCAGTTTCCCAGCTTGTTTAATTGAGGTAAAAGTTCATAAATCATGAAATGAGAACTTCTTGTCAACTGTGGGACTTAGTTTTGACAAACAACACACATGAGCATCACACAAACCAAGTGTAAGACATGCCCACCCCTTCCAATGTCCCCACAATTCCCTTACTTCGATCTCCAGTCACTGTTCAGGTTTCTATTAACAGATTAACCTTGTCTGTCCATGCACCTCACACAAATATTCTGTTTTTTAAACTTAGCATCATTTTAAGACTTACCCTTCTTTTCTTTTCAAATATTTGTGTTATTGAGACAGTGTCGCCCTTTTGCCCCAGCTGGCCTGGATCTCACTATGTAGACCAGGCTGGCCTTGAACTCACAGAGATCTACCTGCCTCTGCTTTGCAAGTGCTAGTATTAAAAGTGAGTGCCACCATGTCTGGTGGAAACTCATCCACACATGTGTCAGTATTTTTCTTCATGGAATTACTGAGGAGAACTCCATTACATGCCTGTATTATGTGCTTGATCTTTATTTTCCCGTGGATGAATGAGTTGGTTTGATCTGGGGATAATAGTCTTTGTAACTCTTTTAGTAAACATTCGTGTCTCTTAGGAAGACACTTAAGTATATAAATGTAGCTATATATTGAGTTTTTAAAGACAATCATAAATATTCCTCAAGTAGCTACAGAGATGGCTCCATGGTTAAGAGCATTTGCATAGGACTCCAGTTCCCAGCATCCACATGGTGGCTAACAACCACCTGTATGTAACTCCAGTTCTAGGAGACCAGATAACCTCTTCTGACCACCACATGTTTGCAAGCACCTGATGCACTTACATACATGAAAGCAAAGTACTCGTATACCTAAAATGAAAGTAGTATTAAAAAATCTATTTGGGGTTTGCGTTAGCTGTTGCTGGAATGGAATAGTCCATTTTGGCAGATTGTAATGATCAACAATCTGATATACAAATATTTACTTGTCTTGTAGATATTGGTGGAAAGTGTGAGGATGGCTCTCTGTTGGTTGCCTCAGTCTACTTAATTGTCCACCATTACATAGAAGTGGAAAAGTGACTTGTGCTGTCTCAACAGTGGGCAGCCTGCCTGGGTGTGAGCCATGTCGTCACACAGAAACTCCAGACTGAGATTGCTTCCAACATAAAGGCAAATATCCTGATTGACATGCTGGTGGACCTACTCTGTAATGTCTCAAAAGCAGGATGTAATCAAGGAACTTTACCAAAGGAATGAAAGGTTTGTTGAATATTTTTAAAGTAATAAAAGTAAATCACCAAGTTAACAGCATACAGGAAAAGTATAATATGTTATATTATAATTATAATATATTATAAATATATAATTATAAAATTATAAAATATAACATAAATTATAATATAAAATATAATAAATATAATATCTAACTCCAATAGAAAAGTCATTTGAAAAAGTCGTTTGAGGGGCTTGAGAGATGGCTCAGTGGTTAAAAGCACCAACTGCTCTTGCAGAAGACTTGGGTTTGATTCCCAGTACCCACATGGTGGCTAAAACCCATTTTTAAACTGGGCACTGGGCGTGGTAGCCCACGCTTTTAATCCCAGCACTCAGGAGGCAGAAGCAAGTGGATCTCTGTGAGTTCAAAGCCAGCCTGGTCTACAGAGTGATTTCCAGGCCAGCTGGGGCTATAAGGAGACCCTGTCTCAAAAAAAGACAAAGAAGTCGTTTGACAAAATTAAATATTAATTCATTAAAGAATTATTAAAAGATAAGAAATTCAGAAAAATGTGTCTAGAATTTGGCCTATAAAGTATTATGATAGATTTTCACCTAAGGTGCAAGCTGGAAGAAACTCAAGAAAATTTAATGTGGAAAAAATTTTCTCAATATATAATACTCAAATAGCTGGATATCTATATATCTATACACACACACACACACACACACACACATATATATATATATATATATGATCCTAATATCATAGAACACTTCCTAAACTTAATCATAATTAATCATAGGAATATGAAAATATACATTCTGTTAAACTGTCATCTACAAAGTCTACAGGCAAGTTTACACCAATAAATTCTGTATACTTCTTCAATACTAAGCAATGGATATTAAGAAATATTTTTCTACCAATATTTTATTTGTAGTCTTCATGTAATAAGAAAAGAAAATACCAGATTACAAGTCTGAAGGGAAACACTATCTCTCTATATTCACTGAAGATGCACACACTCACACACACACACACACACACACAAACACACACACACATGCATGCACATTAAATAGAGCCCCAAGAAACATAATCACCTACCAGAACTAAAATGTTTATTTCGTTGGGCAGGAGAGGGGGTTCAACATTGGAAAAATTGATGTATTTCTGATTTCTGAATATCAATAATAAACAATGAGAAACTAAAGATAGCTTTAGAAAATAAGCCTCTATAAGAAAATATTATTAGTCTTACAAACTGAACACTAAGAGCATTGGCAGGAGATGTTTAAAAATAACATATTAATAGGACATGAGTCTAATTCGTACACCACATGACCTTCTAGGATATCATTGACCCTCAAGTTCATCTAAAAATTTAATGTAATGTTAGTCAGTCACCAAATACATTAACTTTTATATCCCCCTTCCTTGGCATCTTCCACAGACTCCTCTGGAATTCATACACTCTGTCATTTGTGTTAAAGCCTATTGTGCTGAATTATGTCCCCAGCCATTCTGCAGTGCAAGTCCCTCCATTGATTTCTAGTCAGCTTATCCAGAAGTCCGTGCTTTAAGAAGATCAGCTCTTCCTCATGCAACAATAATCAATTGCCAATATTTCTTCAGCTAACATTTGGGTCTGCTGTCCATTTCCCCAGTTCCATGTTGGGTTTTGTCTGGTTGAGTTTGCATGGGTCTTGTGCATGCTGACACCATTGCTGTAGGTTCATATGAGCAAAGTCCCAGGAGACTGTAGGATTCTATTTCCATATGGTCATGCATCACCTCCCTGGCTCTTTACAATCTTTCTGCCCCCTCTTCTGCAATGGCCCCTGAGCCCTGGTTGAGTGAAGCTGAATATAGGAGACCCGCCCATGGGCACACAGTCTGCAGACTGCTAATCACCATGGTTTGGCTATTTATGACCTTTTGAGATTCTGGCCCTCTGTTGCATGAGGGAAATTCCTTAATGAGAGTTAAGAGATTCATCAGTACACTCTTGGCCAATTTTTCTGTGTTGGGTGAGCCTTAGGTGGAGAGATTACATTGTAGATGTGCTGCTTAGGCTTGGACAGTGTCTGTGTGTAACCAGTTGTGGTTCTCTGCAACAATCTCCATCTGGTCCACAAGAAGCTTGATGAGTGGTATCTGGCATATTTGTCTGTAATAGAAGGATATGTATTTTTCACTTAGTAAGAAGCGACATTACTTTATGGATATGATAGCCTTGGGAATTACTCTAAAATCTATTATCTCTCCATCCATGTGTATTTGGCTATGTTTACAGTACCACACATGAGTTTCCTCCCATTGAGTAAGATTTAAGTTCAATTAGCCATTCATTGCCCCAAGATAAAAGTCCCACAATGTCATATGCTGTGCCACACATTAATTTGGATATTTGTTTTTTTTAATTTATTTATGTGTATGAATGTCTGTCTGCATGTAGGTTTGTGCACCCGTGTTGTGCAATGCCACGGAGGTCAGAAGAGGGTGTTGGATTCCCCTGGAACTGGAGTTCTCCTGGAATTGGAGTTACAGATGGTTCTTAGCTGCCATGTGGGTGCTGGGGATCAAGCCCGGGTCCTCTGCAAGAGCAGTTGGTGCTCTTAACCGCTAGGCCATCTCTCCAGTCCAGGATATTTGGGTTTTAAAGCTGGTGTTGGACCATCAGCTGATTGCTGTTCTCCCTTAGTAGCTTTTGTAGCACTCTCCAAAGTTATGAGAGCTACCTTCAGGAGAGGTGGCTTTCAGATCAGGTTCCAAGTCCACTGCTCCAAATCTGGTCTTCAAAGTATGTCCTGTCTTCAGAAACAGGGTCTTACTTTCAAGTTCTAAGAGGCAATCAGGGCTGTGTCAGTAGCCTGTGTAATTTTGAGAGTCTCTTGGACTACCCTAGTCAACAATTCAAAGGAAGAGTTTTCCTGTCTGGCTGGCTGTAAATTACACAAATACTATCTCTACATGAGTCTAAGAGCATAGATGAGGGCTACATTTTTTTTGAGACAGTCTCAGTATATAGCCCTGGTGGCCTGTGACTTGCTATGTAGACCAGGCTAGCCTAGAGCACATAGGAATAGACCTGCCCTTACCTCCAAAGTGCTGAGCTTAAAAGTGTACACCACCACGCCTTGTTTCCAGCAGGTTAAATTTTTGATAGAAAATAATCATGTTGCTTAGGTGTACAGGAAAGCAAAATCCATTTTAAAGAGGAAGACGAGTTTATGAACTGTAATGCTTAATTTCCAGACTTACAGTAAAGCTACAGTGATCAAAATACTGCATTGACTTGAGTTTGGACAAGAAATCCATTGAAAATCTTAGTGAGTCCAGACATGGATTTAAAATGTAACAGTCAATTAATTTGGGGGAAGTATTAAGAATTTGATCTAGGGGCTAGAGAGACAGCTTATCAATTAAAAGAACTGACTTCTCTTCCCAAGGACTTGGGTTCAATTATCAGCACCCACATCACAGCTAACAATCATCCTTACCTCCAGTTCCAAGAGATCCAACACCTTCTTCTGGCCTCTGTGGGCTTTGCAGTATATGAGTGCACTTACATGCAAGCAGGCAAAACATTCATACACACAAAATAAAAATAAATAAATAAATAAATAATAAAAAACAAGTACACACAAAAGAATTTGATCTAGACATACATATGAAGGATTTATATTTTCCAGAAACATTCAACCTGGAAAATACTTAGGTATTTTAATTTTCTTAAATTTATCTTCTGAATAAACAGGACTTGAACGACTAGGTATTGATATATAAAGAGGTACTTTAACATTATGCACATCATATGACAAAAGTAATGGAAACATCGTGGTAGCACACACTTTTAATCCTAGCAATTGGGAGGCAGAAGCAGGTGGATCTATGTGAGTTTAAGGCCATCCTGGTCTACAGAGTGAGTTCCAGGACAGCTGAGACTACGGGGAGACCGTATCTCGAAAAGACTGAAAAAGAAAAAAAAGCAAAGGGGAAAAATAGGTAATCAAAACTGATCATAGGTCTATGAAAGTATAAAATACTGAGAATGAATTTCTCATACTTTTCATTATTGGAGTAATCCATGGTTCCTTAGAAATGTTGTCTTCAGCACAGCTAATCTTTAAAAATCATGCATTAAATTGCTTTAAAATGGAAATTATTTTGCTCTTTGAGAGACAACATTCCTAAGAGTATAAGAGCAGCACAAATTGGTCCTGATGGGTTAAAGAAAAAGGGGAACAGAAAGTGGGTGGGCAGAAAAAGGGGGGTCTGATAGAATGGTATAATGATAGAAGCTGGGAGAGTGGGGTGACTTTGATCAAAATATACTATGAAATTCTCAATGAATGTACAAAGTACAAACTAGAAGAATATATCTACCAAGCATCTGTGGTGTAAAATAAATATTTGCATGCAATGGATGAAAATTAGAATTCAATAGGCATGTGATAAATATCCCATGAAATATTACACAAATCAAAAGTAGAGGGGGACTATCCTGCATCACACAAGACTGACCAGAGCACACTGGGCCACAGCATCTAGAACTTTCACACACTACTAGTTATCCTGTGAAATTGTGAAACATCATATTGTCCTTTCTTTCATGTTAATTGTAAACAGTACATGAAGAATGAATTTGAACCAGCAGTGTTACCCCAGAGATAGAAATTCCCATGTCCATTCAAATGATGAGACAAAAGTATACAAAAACTACTTTAACTTATCCTAGTCTTAAACTGAAATTGGATAAAATGGACACCAAAGATGAATAATTAAATTGTAGAAAATTACAGAATACAATCCCATAGATAACGCTGATATAAAAAAATACTTGTAGAGATTTTATAATGCAAGACCAAATAATTTCCACTGTATAATTGAATTTATATGAAAACCAAAAATCAAATTGCATCCACAGAAATAAAAAAGATACTAGTTTCATGAAACACAAGTAACAGAGATTACCAGGAAAAACCAAACATTTTTGAGAAGATAAAATGTTCTGTCTTTGATCCTGATAAGAGACGATCAAAGACCAGGATCATCTTCCTGTGTCACTTCTGTCCTTGTCGTTCAGAGCTAGTTGTTGGGGTTTCTTCTAAGGGGTATTCTTAAGGCCCTGATGAGTTTCTGTGAAATTTATTGAGATGCACTCAATACCCTTCAACATCCCCTCAACACCTCAAAACTGTTTTTCCTATTCTTCTTGAGACAGACATTTATGTACTGTGATCCTTGTGTAAAGCAGTTAAGCAATTCAGTTAAGGACCCTCCCCAGCCATTTTGTTAATTCTAGCTAGAAGACTTTTCTAACGGATACTAGAAATCTTTGAGACTTCAAGGGCATATGTAATGGGGCAGCCTAATCTCAATATCCCTGTCTATTGGAATCAAAGCCTGAGCATACTCCTTCAGGTCACCAAGAACATGCTGAGTCATCTCTATTTTCATCAAGTTCAGCTTTCAATCTGAAGACTACTGAAGGAAGGAATTTAAAAACAAACTCAGTTAAAACTATCAGAGTCATGGGAGTGAAAACAGAAATCCCCCAGGAACGACAGCACTATGCACCTGACAGTCTGTCTCATCACCCAGTCTCTCCATTTGTTTATAACTTTCAACCAGAGCCACCATGCTCAGACTGTGAAACAGTCCTCATGTGGATGAAGATTCTGCTTTCTTACAGGAACCTGGCCCTGGCCAGTTTGACACAGAAATGATTAAGAGAACAAAAACATTATTAAATGAACACATTCCAAACTGCAAAAACCATGGACCTCCAAGGGGTGTCTTCAGTCCCTTAACCCCTACCCTTTCCAGATTGATATTAAAATGTCAGAACATAAAAAGCTAAACTATAACAGGAGGTTATTAGTAGAGAACACTAACAATATGCATTCTTTGTCCTCACTTAATCTCTGTTAGTAGATTTTAAAGAATATAACAGAAATACCCATGAAGTGACAGTGCCACAGATCACGGGGACAAAAGAAATGGAACTACTCCTCAGTTTCTGAGAGCTGGGTGTCACAGGGCACAGGGCAGAGGCTTCTTGGTACTTGGAAGTAGCCATGGTGAGCGGGCGGAGGTAGGGCCTTAGCTTTCTGCTCCGTGCTTCTCCTGTGTCCGTGTAAGGTCACCGTGACATGATGGAAGAGCAGAAATCAATGGTGGCTGGCTCCTGGGTGATACAAGTCAATCCGTCAGGCAGACTGGTGGCAGTCATTCACCCTGCACAGCCCCCACCCTGTTGTTGGCAAATGACACTTTCGGAATCCATCTGCCTGGCTGGGCAGCGCTCCCCGTAGAGTTACATCGAACACTCTGCAGCTGTGACAGCTTGAGATAAATAGCAAAGCGAGCGAGCTCTGTGTGGGCCTCCTTCGCCCCATCCCTAAACTTGTCCTGGGAATCCTTGACCTGAGAAGAGTAAGTTTCCCTTAAAGGGGACAGGAAGCTGTGCAGTTCCAGGTGCTCTGGGGACATGCTTTCAGGTGTCCTGCATTTCTAATTCAGCAGCATCCCTGAGCTCTAATTTCTGCATCACCTCGGAATATATGTATCTCTTTGCTTCATTAATTGAAAAGAATAGTACCATTGAGCTCATTAGCAGATACAGTTCCTCTGCCCTGTGGGTAAACAAAGTCTGAAGTAACTTTCCTGAAGTTTGATAATATGGCAAAAGTGCTTTTTAATTTTCACATTTGAAAATCTCTGCGTCATCTATTTTAATTCTCTTTTTCTGTCTCGGTCCCTGTCTTCCTCTCTCTTTCTTTTGCTTTGGCTGTATTCCCTTTTTTGCCTTTCCATTTTCTACCTGTCATACATCGTGTCTGTTAGCTCTCCTGCTCTATCCAGAGAGTAGTCATAGGTGGTCAAGGTCAACTTATTGATAATCCTGTGTTCCAGGGACTCAGAGGCTTGTAGCTCTATCTAAGCTCTGAGAATGAGAGGCCCCAAGCTTTTGAAGCTGCAGGCTCATAGCAAGAAGTGCTCAAGACAGAGTTTGGGGGTTAGAGCTTGGCTATCCAATGGACAGAAGACTGCTCCCAAGCTGTGGGTGTTGAGCCCCTCCAGGGTCCTCAGAGCCTGGGCTTCCACTTTCAGCTCTCCACAGGCTCTGTCTTTCAATCTCAGTTTCTCTGCCATCTTGCACGTTCTTAGCCACTCCCCCTGAGTTTCAGTGTTATACCTGAACCTGATTTTCCCCCATAAAAACCATGAGTAGACAAGAGACCACTTAGGAAAGACCAAAAGTATTACTAAATAAACATATTCCACACTGTAGATCTATGGACCTCCCAGGAGTATCTTCAGTCCTTTAACCCCATGCCCTTTCCTGACTGCCATTAAAATGTCAGAACACAAAAAGCTAAAATATAACAGGAGTCCTTAGTGAAGAACACTAGCAATATGCATCCTTTGCCCCTGTATTAAATCTGCTAGTACATGTTAAACAATATAACAAATATCCATGAAGCAACAGTGACACATGTCTCAGGGACAGAAGAAACTGTTCATTTATCAGTCTAGCTATGTCTCATTTATATCTCTCTGCCTGTCTCTGTTTTTCTGTCTCTCTAGGGACCTTGTTTTGTAGCATATAGTTTGTGTAGGAGACAAGGCATGACAGTAGGGGTTGGGGCCAGGTGGTACTCAGGAGAGAGGCCTACCTTGACAAGTCTGAGAAGCATACCCTTGTGTAGCTAGAAGTGGGTTATGTTCACATATGCCGGGTATGTAATTCCATCAGTCAGAGCATGGCTTCCAGCTCTGCAAATTTGGTATATCAGAAGGACCAATCATAAACAGTCTCTTTTGTGATAATCATAAGTATTTCACTGGGGCAATGCTCATTCCTGATCTTGTTGAAGACTGCTATAACCGGGTCCCTCCAGCTGCGTGCAGAGCCATCTGGACTCACCAAGGTTTATCTTGAAGGGTTAGGACTTGACTGAGTCTTGCTCGAGCCAACAGGGCTAAGGAAGGGATCCTGACTCAGCTCCTCAAGACTTGCAGTGTCTCCAGCTCCCTCTGGGCATTTGTCACAGTTGGGTGTTCAAAGCAGCCAGGTTGCCCTGAGAGGCCTACAGGTGCTATCAGAGGGACTCTTTATGAATGGACAGCTCAGTGGAAGCTCTGACAGAGTCACAGGCCCAAGTCATCTCGACTTCTAACAGTTTAGCTTATTTGAAGGTAAACATTAGAGAGCACTCACATCAAAAATCTGTGATTATCTCTAACGGTGTTTAACGGCGCTTGGCCAGCTGAATTCTCTTGGGGACTGCCTCATCCAACAACTGCACCCAAACAGAGAAGGTCACATGGGGACCCGCTCTATGAGACAGGGCTTCTGGTTGATTTCTATTTAACTAAAGTTTTTCATTATTTACAGAACGAATATGTGCTCATAGTGAAAACTGGATTCATTTTCTTAATTTTAAATGTATTGCTGAAGTACTGTGCAGGCTGGTCAACCCAGTGAGCTTAAATAGTTATCTGATGAGTTCTCAGATATGTACCCACCCTTCTCCCAATCGGCCCTGTTAACTTGAAGTCGAGTTAACACACTGGTCATTCTGCAGTCCCATTCACTTCTTTTGTAAGTCAACTTTCCCAGTCTCCATGGTCCATAGCCACAATCTGATTCACAATTCCTCACCTAAAATTTCCCTTAAACAGAACTCAAAAGCCTATTTGTACCTATTTGTACCTGCCTATTTACTTTCAGTATGCTCAGCAGAATTTCTGACCTCAGCGTGCCCAAGGCCATCACTGATCAACACTTGGGTCAGCTTTCAGTTAAATGTGTAGATGCAGAAACACAGCAGGAAGTCCAGCTGCCTATTGCTGTTCAGAGAATGACACAGGGGACACAGCAGGCTCACCCCATCCCCACTTCATCTTCCTTCATGCCTACATTTGGAACAGGGTTTCATGTAGCTCAGATCAAGATCAACTCTTGATCTTCCTGTTTCCACCTCCCAAGGGCTGGGAATTCAGGTGTGCACCTCCATGCTTGACTTAATACTTTAAATCATTATTATTATTATTATTATTATTATTATTGTTGTTGTTATTGGGCTGGCTCGGCAGTTAAGAAGAATCCTGGCTTGATGACACCAGTTCGAGGGAATCCAACACCTTCTTCTGGTCTCTGAGGGTATTGCAACCATAGAGTGCAGTTACATGCATGAATGATACATGTATGATACTCATACACATAAAATAAAGTAACAAAATATTGTTGATCATTTTTCTGTTTGCAGTAAACTCACATTTATTTGTATATGCACATAATCTCTCATTCTCTCTTTGCCTCTCTCTGTCTCTCTTTCTCTGTCTCTCTCTCTCTCTCTCTCTCTCTCTCACACACACACACAGTGCTCTCACTGTCAGAGGCAATTTTCTCCTCTCTTCAGCCTGTTCGGTGTCATCATCCAATATTATTTTGGATGTCAAAATCAATCTTCTTTTTTCGATTAGAATGTGATTTAAAAAATGAAAAGAAACTAAAAGCTCTCACAAAAGTCTATTGATCTCAGGTCCTAGTTAGAGCTAATTCGTGTGTGTGTGTGTGTGTGTGTGTGTGTGTGTGTGTAAAACAGAGAGAGAGAGAGAGAGAGAGAGAGAAGAGGAGAGAGGACCTGAGACACTGTATGCATACAAAATTAAGCATGCAAGTTTAGTTTACTGGATTTCTAGCTGTCGACCATGTGCTTCTATGTCCACCATTGCAGCTACTGAACTCGAATACACCTTTACACCTTTGTCTCATGTCCACAGAGAGGCCTTGTTTTCATTTCCCATTTCTTTCTTCTTGGTATTTACAATTTTCTTTCTTCTTTTGAATTTGTTCTTGTTTGTCATGGCTTTTTTCTAATCAGAATCAGTGGATTAAAAAAAATTGACCATACAAGCCCCCCCTGCTGGATGGTGGGACCCATGAGCTGTGTGTGTTTGGGCACAACTGCTTGCAAATTGGTTTTACATGAAGGATGCTTGTACTCACAAATTATCACTTATTGTTAAAAAAAATGAAAACAAAACAAAAAAGCAGAGAAAGATGCAGAAAACTTATGGCAGAATGCATGATCTGGGATGGGTAGGGGTGGGGTGGGGTGAAGGGAAGGGGATATACGCCTGAACTGAATTGGAAAATGATGTATGAAATACACAAAGCATCAATAAAAAAAAAAAAAAGAAATCACTTTGGTTTAGAAAAAAAAATTGTTCCTTCTCATTTGCTTTTTTAGTGGTAAATAGTGTGTCTTTATTATTAGTGATAGTTTTACTTATTCTTTGAACATCTCATACATGTACACAGCAACTTGCAGTCATCCTGTCCTCCCCTTCCCACTCTCTCTGAGATCTGAGATCGCTCAACAAATCCTCCTCTGGGTTTCATCTCCTCTTTTTAAAAATTTATTTTATTTGTATTTTTACCTACTGAGTGCAATTAGTACTCCCTCTGTGCCATCGGTGGGTTACCTCAGCCACTGGTGACCACCCTCCCAAATAAAAGAGGCTCTCCCTCCCTCTTAGGCCATCCACCCCGACAGCTCCTTGGCTTGGGGGGGCTGCAGGGCCCCTCTCTACTCTATGCTGGAAATTTTAGCTGACTTGATCTTGTGCAGATGTGCTTCAAGTGATGACAGTTGCCTTGAGCTCATGTCTGCAGCAGCCACACCCTGTCCAGCACTCCTCCGGAAACTTTGGCTTCTGATACTTTTATTTACCTTCTTCCTAAGCTGTAAGATTCTGTTTCCCTACAGGAACCACTGGTAGTTAACTGTTATTAACTATGGTTTAATTTCCATCTAATTTGATTCTACCCATTGAATAGTGTTACGTTCTGTAAATCCGTATCTATTTAGATTCCCTCACATCTTTATTTTATTTTTTCTCATTCTCCTTTATTTATGTCCATGACCATGGATTTATTTTGTGATTGAGAGATAGAAAACATGAAATAACATCAATTGTGGTCTGATTTAACAGCTTTGTCCTTTCCCTACAGCTGGATTTCTGGACAGGAAAAAATTCTAGAGTGAGTATGTTTCTTCAGGACATCAAGCCACCAGCCCTCTGTCTTCACCTTCTGTAAGGGGAGCTGAGAATACAAGCATTAGGTAATTGTGGGCCATATTTTAGGCAACCTAACTCTCTGGTAGTTCTTGTGCTTTTTATATTCTATAATTTCACAAAGACAGTCTTCCATGAATATTTAGAACATTCTGCTTGAAACTCATTGTGTTCCTTTAGTGTGTATGTTGGTTTTGTTCAACAAATATGTTCAGTCATAAATGACACCATCTGACTTGTTGTCTATTTCTTTGGAAATTTTAATATTGTGTTGGGCTGTCCCACAAGCACTGAGCATCTCAGCACCCAGCAGTCTGAGGTACACGCCCACTCACACAATCTATGTCACTCTGTATTATCACCAATTCACCTCCAATTTAGTTTATTCTGGAATTTACCCATTCAATCTCTATTACAATTTCCCCTCTAGAGTTTGTGTTGGCTTCAACATTTGTATTTGGGTTAGCATGTTCTACTCTATTGGTCCTTCATGTTTATATCACTTTCATTTTCTTAGGTATAACAGGTATATCTATTGGATGTGTCTTGAGTGAAGGTTGTGTGCTCATTGTGTATTTCTTCCTGTGATATTTTTCTTAATGAATCAAAATAATTGCATCATTTTCCTTCCATAATTGACATAGAGATTTAGTTTGACAGCTTCTGAAAGTTTTAACATCTACAGACTAAATATAAACTGTGCTTCTTCTGCGCTTCTTCTCACTCTTACACACATGTTCTTGATATTTTGTTTATTTGTTTGTTTGTTTCCTTGCTTGCTTCTTCCAGGATTCCCAAAGGTACTACTTGCCCAATATTGAAATAAATCAGATGTTCACATTGGGTGGACAGCCAAGACATTTCCTGTTTTGTTTTTACCCTGAAAGTGTCACCCATCAGATTGCTGAATCTTTTTTTGTAAGGTTTTATTGAATTTTCACGTATTTTGTATACAACACCTTAATCATTTTTTAACCCCATAGTTCCTCCCACTGTAATTCATGCATTCTGTCATTTGTGTTAAGGTCAAGTTAGAGTCCCCAGGTCAAGTTAGTGTCCCCAGACGTCCCTCAGTGCAAGTTCCTCCACTGAGATCTAGTCAGCCTATCTAGAGTCTCTCCATTTAAGACCAACTTTTCCTCACCCAGCAGTCATCAGCTACTGATAGTTCTTTGGGTAAGATTGCAGCCTACTGCTCATTTCCACAGTTCTGAGCTTGAGTGAGCTTGCGTGGGTCTTGTGCATGCTGTCACCACTGATATATGTTCATATGAGCAAGGTTCCAGGAGCCTGTAAGACTCTGTTTCCATATGGTCAGGCACCTAGTCCGTGGATCTTACAATATTTTTACCCCTGGGTTCTGAAATGGTCCCTGAGCCCTGGGAGGGTGAGATTTAATACAAGACTTCTGTCCAAGGACTCATACTCTGCAGACTCTTACTCTCTGCACCTTGACCATTTGTGTTATTTTTTTATTTTATTTATTTTTGTATGTGTATGAATGTACTGTCTGCATGTAGGTGTGTGCACCCTTGTCATGCAATGCCGCAGAGGTCAGAAGAGGGTGTCGGAATCCCCTGGAACTGGAGTTAAAGACGGTTCTCAGCCGCCAGGTGGGTGCTGGGGATCAGACCTGGGTCCTCTCCAGCCCCATTTGTGTTATTTTGTGTGCATGGCCCTCTACTGCATTCAGGAGCTTCACTGATGAGAGGTGAGAGATGAATTAGTGTTCTTTCTACCTCTTGTTCCACTATTTTCCATGAGTCTTAGGTGTAGAGACTCCATTGTGGACGTGTCACTTAGGCTTGGGCAACTGACAATCTCTGTGTATGACCAGTTGTGGAGATCTGAAATAATCTCAGTCTATTGAAACAAAAAAAAAAAAAAAAAAAAAAAAAAAAAAAAAAAAAAAAAAAAAAAAAAAAAAAAAGCTTCCTTGCTTCTTTGATGAGTGGTAACTGGCATACTTGTCTGTAAATATAAGAATCCATATTTAGCACATAGTAAGAAATTACCTTTGTCTAGGGATGTGACAGCTTTGGGGTTTTCTCTAAGATCTATGACCTCTACAGCCATGTATATTTTGGCTATGGTTACAGTACCACACATGAATTTTCTCTGGTTGAGTGAGCTTTGGGTTCTATTTTGTAGCTGTTGTTACTGCCAAGATACAAGGCCGCTACTTCCCCAATGTCAGACCATTGTCTTTAAGGAAATGGTCTTCATTCCAGTTTCTCCTCCTACACAGGAACTTGAATCTTCCTCCTTCTCCTCCATTTTGCTTCAGAAATCAACTTGAATCCACTGGAAATTGGTACTTTTGGTAATTGCTGGCTTCCAAGCTTGATTGGCCTATACACTCATGACTGAATGAGTGAGTTTTGTTTATGACAAGAATTTTTAAACCTTGCCTTAGATCTTAACACATTAGAGTTACTATAGATTGCCAATCTTTAGTATCTAATCTAGTTTTATGGAATAGAAAAAATGTGTGTAATAGTTAAAATAGGACTGGAGGAATGGCTCAGCAGTTAAGAGCACTGGCTGCTCTTGAGGAAGTCCTGGGTTCAAATCCCAGCACCCCATATGGTGACTAACAATCATCCCTAACTCCAGTTCCAAGGAATCCAGTGTCCTCTTCTGACCTCTGTGGACATTGCACAAGAGTATACTTAGATACATGTAGGCATTATACATAAAATAATATATATATAATTTAGAATATTTCCGTATTTTATATAAATATTTAAAGTTCATCATTATTACAAAAGATTTTTATATTAACATTACCAGTACCAGATAATTCATAAAGAATTTAGAATTTCAAATATTGAAATGAGGCATGTGTATTTTAAATTATACCACCATACCCCTGGGCTAAGTAACATAGGGTGTAACTAATAAACTATACAAATATGAATATTTATATGCACACATGCTCATACATATTTAAATGTGGCACTTCTGGTGATTGTTTAGTGAAAGACAAGTCTGTAACATAATGGGAATAATGGTTTTTTATGGAGGCTGCAGTAAGAATTTGTTACTTGATTTGTGAAATACTCAAGAGAGACCACTGTGTCAAGGATTTTCTACCATCCTATGACACAGTCACCACATCTACCCCCAAAACATTATTTCTCTTTGGAGCAACATTGAATAAGATGCCCCTGGAAATACAAAAGGCAAGCCATAAAGTTCAAAGGATTTTTTTTAAGTTGCAGAAAAATGGCTTTGTTCAACCACCCTACACCAAGGCGGAAGCTCCGTGCTTTACCTTAAGCAAACAGGGCCAAAACTGACTATATGTGGAATGAAATCTAGGGTAACCTCACTCTAGACAGACAGAGAGTTCAGCTGCCAAACTCCACATACAGAGGCAGGCTCAGGATTCCCTCTGAGCATATCAGCTGCATCTGGACTGAAGTGCCTGTCAGCACTGCCCACTTCACCGCAGCCCGGGGGCACTGCCTTTTAGACACAGCCTGCTGATAAGGCATGTAGTGCCCAGGCAAAAGGAGACAGCGCACAGAACATGAATCATGAGGGCTACGAGGAAGAGACTTTCAAATTCTTTGGAAGACCAAGAATGACCTTATAAAGATCTTCAGCACGTTAAATCTCAAATCGGAGATAATATAAATTTTTTTCTTTCTTTGAAATCCTATGACGTGTCCACTTAGCACATATTAAGTCATAGAGGGTCTTTCATCTTTCTTTCTTAATATCTTATTTATTGTTTTTATTTTATGTTTATGCGTATTCTCCCTGCATGTATGCATGTACACCATGTGTGCAGTGCCCTGCAGAGGCCGGAAGACGGTGTTGGGTCCCTTGGAACTGGAGTTACAGGTTGTTACCTGCCATGTGGTCCACCATGAGTGTTCTTAACCTCTGAGCCGTTTCTCTAGCCCCCGCTTCCCCTTCTGTCTAGTTCAACAGCCTTAGAGCTTCCCCTCCCCAGGGAAACTGAAAATCAGAGTGGTCTCTCCTCCCAGCCAGTCTCCAAGGTAAGGCAGGAAATGTTGTCCACAATTAGAATTACCAACCTGGGGAGAAAGGGGAAGGGGTCTGTGCCTGCCCTGAGTGAAGGGCATTCACAAGTAGCCCTTCGGGTAGTGGGAGGATAATGAGCTTGTCTCGGCTGTGTTGTCTGCTGTGGGCATCAAGCATTTGACAGCAGGGTTCTGTCCATCCTCAGCCGTAACACCTCCAGGCTTCCTTATTGGACCATTATTCCTCTCTACCAAGGCGCATGATCTTTTTTTCTGGGTTCTCCCAGGGTCCTATAAGTCACTTAGTGTCTTTTTTATCCATTCTTCTTCATGTTAAACTGCCCAAGTTTTATTTCGCTCACTTTGAAATAATCATCTAATGTATAATGGACAAAGTGATAGGCATCATTTTATTCTATAGTGTCTCTACTACAATATCTACATTGATTACAGAGAACTCAGCTGTGAGGAATGACTGTGATTTTAGCTAACTTTATTTGAAGGTGATTACCTGTTAGATATTTATGCTAAGTGTTTTATGCCCAGTACTTAGATAATATTCAAAATGACCACACAACATAGAGATCTTGATTGTCTTTATTTTCTAGATGGGGAATTGAGCTATAAAGAGAGGTTTACTGCTATACCCAGAACTATATTGTGATCAAATATAATAGGTTTTCCTCAGTTTCCATAATCATAACCTTAGACATTGGATTCAGATGAAGCTGGAGCTCAAATATACAAGCTAGGGCAAAGCCCTGCAGAAGTGCCACCATTCCATATCGGGCTGGCATCTCATTAAATGTTTATTAAATACCAAGTACTGGGATTAATGTTAAAAATAGTAGACATAGTAATCAATATTCTTATCTGTTATTCATCCCTAAGGCTAAAATTAATGTCAGTATGCATTATAAATTTTTCTGTGATATTGAAATAGAATGAACACTCTCAGATAAAGAAACAGTTTTGTTTTTTTTTGTTTTTTTGTTTTTTTTTTTTTCTATTCTGAGGTCAGGTGAAGCGGCACAAGATAAAAATCCAGAGCCAGGTCCGGTTGTGCAAACTGCCTTTGTTCTGGGCAGGTTGTTTAGTGTGTTCTATCATTGAAAATGTGGGACAGGCCCCACTCATCACTACATCTGGATAATGCATAGTGCCCTGTATGACACGAAGTAGGGTGTTTGCCACACTTCTTTGCTGCCGAGGATTGCCCAGCATTCTGTCTTCAGTGATTAATGTATGGAAATCAGAAGAATAAAACACACAGTATCCAGTTTGTTTGTGGTATTGTCCGCTATATCTAGAAAAGAAAACACATGAGCTTATGGCAAGCAATGTTAAGCTGAGCTAGATGCTTTAATTATGTGGGTAATTAAACACTGTCTTCCAATTTAAGAGAAAACAATTTTGTCAATAGAGATCACATCTGCTTCTTTAATGAAATGGCCTTATGAATAAATAAGTCAACGAGAACTGACTCTCCACCATCACCAGAGGCTTTTAAATGGGAAACTTTTAGTGAAGACGGATCAGATAGACCCCACATTCATTTCCTGTGGCTGATGAAATCAATTGTACAAACTTAGCAGACTAAAACAACACCAGCTTATGACCTTCGGTTTTGTATGTCTGAACTCCATAGTGGATTTCGCAGATCAATGTCAGGACTGTGCAGATATGCAGGCCTTCTGAAGATTCCCAGCTTCTAGAAGCCGGCATCCTCCTTGGCTCCTGGTCTCTGTATTTCCAAGCCAGCAGTACCCTCCTTCTGGCCTTGGCTTTTGCAGTTGATTTCATCACCCTGGCCTCATGGGGAAGGCAGGATGCCTGCCCACCTCGTCTATTGTGCTATGGCTCAGTGCCTGGGTTTCCTGGCCTATCACCACTCGGGCATTTTATATTTGTCTACTCAACATGCTCATCTCAAGCTTGTCCAAGTTAGTATGAGCTTGCCTCTGAGATTGCATCAAATAAGGTCTGTAGAGGCATACAGGAGGGTGAGGGAGAACCAGAGATATACAAAGGACACTGGCTAAACTAATTTTTACCTTATGAATTATGATATTTGGGGGGCATTGAGAATATGAGAAGAGGGATTCTAGTAACTATGTGGTCAAACTTTTTGTAGTCATAGTTGAAGAATAATCAACAAACCATACACTCAACCAATTGTGATGTGTGGTTCAATGAGTCAGACATTTTTTTTAAATGCAATAAAATTTTACTGATTAAATACATGACTTTAAGTAGGTTGAGAATAGGAATAAGAAGAGATAAGAATTATAGATATATATGTATTTTTCTGCTTTAATCAGTTTGCTTTATCAAACCAAAGAGTTGCCTGCAAAAGTTGATTTACTGTATGGTTTAGAAAAAGCATTTGTTTTTGTTTTTGTTTATTTTAATTGCTTTATGTTCCTTTTATTCACCAAATGCATTCTTGCACATTATAAGGAAGTTTTAGGTTTGAAAACAAGATTGTGTGTGTATGTATGTATGTATGTATGTATGTATGTACGTGTATTTCTTTTTTTTCCTCTTTTATTTGTTTATTATTTTTACTGATGCTTTGTGTATTTCATACATCATTTTCCAATTCAGTTCAGGCATATTTCCCTTTCACTTCCCCCCACCCCACCCCACCCCATCCCAGATCATGCATTCTGCCATAACTGTCCTGCATCTTTCTCTCAGTTTTCTTTTTCATTTTTTAGCAATAAGTGATAATTGATGAGTACAAGCATCCTTCATGTAAAACCAATTTGCAGGCTGTTGTGCCCAAACCCACACAGCCCATGGGTCCCACCATCCAGCTGGGGGAGCAGGGCTTGTGTGTTCAATCAAATTGATCAAATGAGTGTCCAGACTACATTGCTGTAGTTTCACCATTCACCCCAATCGCAGCCCTTACATTCTACCACACCCCCTCTTCTGAAGATTGTTCCCTAGGCTTAGAAAAGGGGCACATGTGGATGAGAAGCAAAACAGTCTACTTTCTCTGGAGCTGTTATCTTGGACTCTGGTAAATTCTGGCTGTTTCCTTTCATGGGCTGACAGTTTGTCCAGGAATAACCTTTCGATCCTACTAATGAAGCACAAGCAATTAGATATATAAGTATTTAAACAGTACTAATTGTTATCATAGGTTACTTTGGTATAGACACAGATGTTTGGATGGTATGTTAATCCATGAATTACATTTTTTTTCTGTAAAATATGATAGGGTCTTACTGTGGCTTATAACATCTCCTAACTACTAGTGGATGTAAGTTTGTGGCATCAGCCATGGGTTAGTCCTCCAAGGAGAGAGCTAATAGCCAATTAGATTTGGGATATACAGGCATATGGCTGCCACTGCTGCACAGTATTTCCAGGCAGGTGAGGTGTAGCTGATGCTGACGGAGGAGTCTTGCTTGACTCAAGGAGACCAATATTTGCTTTATTGGTTTAGTGGCCTTTGGTAACACTCTCTGGCATTCCAGAGACCATCTGTACACTTGCAAGTGTGGTCTCAATACATCCTTCCCATGTTTACATCAGGTCTTCGACAGCAGGGCCTTATCACCTCTCTTCTTGCAGGTATCCCAGTTTAGAGGCAAGGAGCCTTTACCTTTTGTGGGGGCTTGGATCCCCTGGCCAACATCTCCTTGGTAGAATAATCCATTGCTGATGTCAGAGCTCCTGTATTAATATATTTTGCTTAAGTGCATAGCTTAAGGAGACTTTAGTATTATATTTGGTTCTGAATAGAGAATAATCCTTTTCACAGTTCCTATGTCTATTAGTCAATTAAAGAAGGCAGTTTTACCGGTTTTATAAGAGATTACCTCTATAATAGTTGTCTCCAATTTACAGCTGGAGAATGACCTCATCATCATCATATTTCTCCTTGTTCTATGGGGGGGAGGTAAGAACGTCTCTCGTATTAAAACCTTTGCGGCACCTAGAAGGTAAGTTTTGTTAGGACTCATTATAAATACCTAGGAACAAACCTAACCAAAGACACCAAGGATCTCTACAACAAAAATTTTAAACCCCTGAAAAAGGAAATTGAGGAAGACATCAAAAGATGGACATACCTCCTATTTGTTTATTTTTTAAGGGATTCTACAATAAAATAACAGTTGTTTTCAGATAACATTGATATTACTCAGTTTGCTGTACAATTAGGTAATTGGTGCATTTTTTAAAGTGAGCCAAATTATTAAGCATAAGCAATGAGTCAGACATTTTACATACCTATACTACATTTATTCCAATCTAGTCTCAGAATAATTCTTTCATTAACCATTAACAATCCCCCTTAACCATTCCTGGCATAGCTATGCTGCCAGTCCAGCCCCAGACCACCCTACTTTCCTGTTATTCCATATAAAGATGACTTGGCTTTGTCAGAGTGTCATATGAAAAATTGTGTCTCCTAGGTTCAGCCCTGCATTGATGCATTGTAGATTGTTTGTTTTTACTGGTGAGTGATATCCTCTCACATGGATGTAATGTTTAGGCTTACACATGCACCAGCTGATAGCTATGAAAAATCCAGATTTTGACAAAGCTCTTAGACACAAACCAATAGAACAGTCATTCAAATTATAGCATGCTCTGGGAATTTACTAAAATAAAAAATCACATTTCCCTGTTAAAGATGAGAAGGCAGCCCAGAGACCAAAGAAATGCACCTGAAAACGGTATGTGTGAGCATTCTTTTCCACAAGATAGAAAGAACTTCCTAAATGTAACTAGAGGGGCTGGAAAGATAGCCTAGTGGTTAAGAGCACCGACTGCTCTTGCAGAGGACCCAGGTTCAATCCCCAGCACCCACATGGCGGCTAAGAACCATCTGTAACTCCAATTCTTGGACAACTCCAGTTCCAGGGGAATCTGAGACCCTCTTCTGACCTCCATGGCATTGCACGACACAGGGGCACAAACCTACATGCAGACAGTACAAATATAAAATACAATACAAAAATAAATAAAATTTAAAAAAAGAATTCTAAAAAAAATAAAAAATAAATGTAACTAGAAAATATTTAGCCAGGGATTAAGAGGCTCTTCACTCAGCCAGGAGGATGCGTGGGGAAGACAGGTGTATCTGATGATTAAAAAAGTTATCCACCATGGAAATTAAAGTGGAAATCCTGATGTGATACTGGCATATGCTTATGAGATAGCTAACATGACAAGTTTCTACTGATTATTTCAAATTTTACTGAGGGTGATATGGAAAAAATCAGTCTCATTGAATTTTTGAGAATGCAAAGCAGTTGTACTCATTTTGAAAAAAAAAAAAAAACCGGTGGCAACTTATGCCACACAATCTATGCCATAACTCAGAAATTACATTTTAGCTATTTATAACTAAGGGATGAAAATACCTACATAGAATAACTCACAGCACAGTGCTCAGCAAGATGTGGCCCATGAGATATTTCAGGCCAACACATGAATGACTTGGTAGCAACTGACCACATAGAAACATGAACACAATACTTCATCACAGTATTTTTCCCAATAAGAAGATCAGACTAAAACCTGAATTTCCACCAAATGGTGAATGGGCTTGAAGAATGGCCATGAAATGGAACATTACGTAGCAATCAAAAGGAACGGAAATATGTATTATGCTAATATACAGATGGGCTTTAACAACATTGTGTTAAAAGAACCCAGAAGAAAAAATCATATGTTGTGAGATTTCATTCATGTGAAATATCAAAGACAAAATAATCTATAATGGAAAGAATGGAATTTTTTATAATCTTGGGCTTTACAAACTATGAGGATGAGGGGATGGGAAATAACTATTAGGGTAAGGAGTTACTTTTTGGAAGAAAACATATCCTAAAATTAGATGAGGTTGATAGTTGTAAAATTTTGTGAATATGTTAAAATCTCTGGAATGGTATGTTAAAGTTTATGACTAGTGAATTACATTTCAGTAAAGACATACAAAGAGTTTTTGTGAATTATTGAATATTGATGAAATTCCTCAAATGTGGAAACTGTAATGGTACAGACAATTTTATGTTTAACAAGGTGTAGATAGGGCAGGGAACATTGTATCTAATATTCTTCACTGGATATATGTAATGTGGTTTCCCAAGGCTTTACCACTGGGGACCGCTAGGTGAATGGTGTATGCTAATACAATGTGCAGCTTCCTCTGGATTTAGGCTCTTCCAAATTAAAACATTTTAAATAATCTGAGTACTGAAAGAACAAATTTCAGTCCTGGGAAGGCAGCTTTGTGGTAAAGGAGGTTGTGTTTAGGATCAGTAAACACTGTCTGTGCACCTGGGGTTTCTGCTCCTCACACTTAAGTCCATTTGGCTCAGCTATGTCCACACATTGGTCCGTTTGAGCTTTGAAGTGTTCAGCTCCATAACACACTACTCCAGGATTTAGAGATGTTCAGTCAGAAATGCTGTAAGTTTAAGGCATAGACTGCTTACCTTTAGTCACATAACATTACTGGTATTAACAGAAGAGAGAGAGAATACAAGACCCTCCCCCCACCCAAAGACCAAGGTCTCATAGGGATAACATGTGTGCATGGGTTCTGCTCTCTGTTTCTGACATGTGCCTTGTCTTTCAGTCATACATTTTATACCACAGAAGAGGTTAATCCTCCAAGTTTCTATTCATTAGAAACTTACACTGATGTATTGATCAGACCTTGACTTTATCTGTGATCATATGAGTTTGCAGAAGAAGAAAGACACTCAAACATAATACCTGCTGGGACTGCCAGAGTTAAGAGTATCTTTGACAGTTACAGGACAGAACAAGTATTGTGTTAGGAAGGACAGCTGTGACAAGCTAAGTGAGCATATTGACAAGACACCACAGCAGCATTTGGCAGGTTGTTGCAGATGAACGCTCTCCTGGCCTTGTCAATGTGCAGGTATGAGAATAATTTCATGGGCTTTCTTGGCTCCTCACAGCACCTCAGAGGTGGAAGCTGCCCTCTGTGAGCCACCAGCAGGCTTTTTATCAGCTGCTTCCCATAAGAACAGCATTGGAGACCAGCAAGAGGACTTTCAAGTTTTACTCCAAAGAAACTGTCATTACTTCTGTAAGTCTGAGCTGCACAGGAGATTTTCAGGGACTTGGGGTGCACACCAGGTCAGTGTAGACTATATGAATATTAAGTCTTTTTGGAGGAAGATTTCTATTGATAAAATCTTATTCCTGCTAGGCATAATGGTACATATGTTTAATCCCAACACTCAGGAAGCAGAGGCAGGCAAATTTCTCTGAGTTCTAAACTACCTTTGTCTATATAACAAGTACCAAGCTAGCCCAGAACTAATAGAGAGAGCCTGTCTAAAAACAAGCCTGTCTAAAAACATGATGTCATATTCATGCATCAAATAAAGAGACCCTGATTAGGAGCTGGAAAAATGCCTCATTGGTTAAGAGCACCCGCTGCACACCCAGAGGACCCAAGTTCAATTCCAGCACCCACATGCTGATTAACATTTGTCTGTAACTCCAGTTCCAGGGGATCCAACCCCTTATTTTGACCTCCACGGACATTGCATGACACAGATGCACTTATACACATGCAGGCAATGCACTCATACACATAAAATAATAAAGTATTTTTCTAAAAAGACGCTAGTAAAAAACTTCATAATTTCCCAGTGTGATTCAGTAGTCAGACTACTCTCTCCTAGGACTGGACTTCTGGTCTTCTAGTAAATAAACAGGTCAATGCCATCGTTATGGAACAGCTCAACTGTCCCTTACAGTACAAATACAACATTGCAACTCAAAACACTTGAGAGCCAACAACAAATGAATTTCAATCCCAACAGACAAGAATAAATACTAAAAATCAGAACAGAGAGTAATGAAATAGAAACAAAGAAAACAGTACAAAGAATCAATACGACCCAGAGCCGGTTCTTTGAAAGGATAAACAAGATATACAGACCCTTAGCCCAGTTAACCAAAAGAAAGAAAGAGCAACTCCAAATCAACAAAATTAAAGATGAAGGGGAAACATAAAAAACACAAAGATCCAGAACATTATACAGGAATGTTTTAAAAACCTATACTCTATTAAATTTGAAAACCTAAAAGAAATGGATGAATATATGAAATCATGGCACTCACCAAAGCTTAACCAAGAAGAGATCAACAGCTTAAACAGACCCATAACATATAGGGAAATTGAAACAGTAATACAGAACTTCCACTAAAGGCACAGGCCCAGATGGACTTATATCAGAATTCTAAGAGACTTTTAAACAGGACCTACAACCAATATTAATAAAGTTATTTGAAAGGATCGAAACAGAGGGAAATATACCAAATTCCTTCTATGAAGCCAGCAAAACTCTGATACTGAAACCAGGCAAAGATAAAACCACAAAAGAAAACTATAGACCCATATCGTTAATGAATAAAGATGAAAAAATACTCACCCAAATACTTGCAAATTTCATACAAGCACACATCAATAAGGCCATCCACTACAATCAAGTCAGATTTATTCCAGAGATACAGGGATGGTTCAACATACATAAATCAATAAATTTTATAAACCATATAAATGGATTCAAAGACAAAAACCACATGGCCATCTCAATTGATCTAGAAAAAGACTTTGATAAAATTTAATATGCCTTTATGTTTAAAGTACTAGAGGGAAGGGGCTGGAGAGATAGCCTAGCGGTTAAGAGCACCGACGCTCTTGCAGAGGACCCGGGTTCGATCCCCAACACCCACATGGCGGCTAAGAACCGTCTGTAACTCCAATTCGAGGAGAACTCCAGTTCCAGGGGAATCTGAGACCCTCTTCTGACCTCTGCGGCATTGCACGACACGGGTGCACAGACCTGCATGCAAACAATACATTCATACACATACAAAAATAAATAATAATGAAAAAAATTTTTAATTAAAAAAAAGTACTAGAGGGAATTAGACTGCAGGGAACGTATCTCAACCTAATTAAAGCTATATACAACAAACCATTATTCTAAATGGAGAAAAACTAGAAGTATTCCTCTTAAAGTCAGGAATCTGGTAAGGCTGCACCCTATCTCCACTCCTTTTTGATATAGTTCTTGAAACTCTTGCTAGATCAATTAGACATGAGAATAAAATTAAAGGAGTACTAATTGGAAAAGTGGAGATCAAACAATCCCTTCTTTTTGGATGTGATATTATACCTAAGCAATGGCAGAAATTCCACTAAGGAAACGAGAAATTATTAACAGTTTCAGTAAAGTGGCAGGTTACAAAAGTAATCTACAGAGGAGGCTGGAAGTCACTCAGGCAGGTACATTTTGGGGTGGACTGTCTTCTGGGCTGCTGGAAGGGGGTCACGACTCTGAGCCCTCTTGTGGGGGGTGGCCTTCACCTTTGCAGCCGTGACCAGAGGGTTGGGTTTGGTTTTGGTGCCTCTGTGGCTTTGTGTGGGCCGGCTCCTGAGGCGCAGGAGGCCAGAAATCACTCAGGCAGGTACTGGAGCAGCTAGGTCAGGCATAATCCCCCCCACCCCCCAGCCAAAGGGAATTGGTGAGAATCCAAGTGGACATTTTTTTTGGAGAACAGGAAGAGAAGAGTGACTTAGGCTTCCAATATCCAATATATAAACAAAATTGAAAGCCTGAAACCTAGACAAGTCAATACTCCATAAACAAGGAGAAAGAAAGGGGAAAAAAACAAATAAAAACTCAGAAAGAAACCCCCAACCATGATCATAGTTAAAATGCTAGACGCCCCAAAAACAAGAAAAATTCTGAGAGCTACAAAAGAAAAACCAAGTCACATACAGGGAAAACATTCAGAATTACAACTGACTCTCGCCTCAAACCATGAAGCAAGAAGAATATGGAGCAAAGCATCCCAGTGTAAAGACTATGGATGCCAACCAGAATACTTTAACCCAGCAAAAAATGTTGATATAGTTTGAAGGAAGAAAAAAATCTTCACATAGACATAAACATAGATAAACATATAGAAAAGAATTTAAATTATATGGTAAAATCTAGGAGATGGCTCAGTGGATAAAAACACTTTTTTAAAAAAAAAGAAAAGAAAAACTAAAAAAACGATAACCATAGGAGCAAAATCAGAGCTAGAAGTCCAAATGGATAATAAAGGTGAAGGAAGCATCATCTATCTTTCAATTATAACTTAAATATTAATGGGCTAAACTCCCCCAATAAAAAGACACAGACTGGAAAGATTAGGAAACAAACCCATCTACATGCTGCCTACAAGAAAACCCATCTTCATTTCAAGATAGGACCAACTTAAGCTTGAAGGATGGTGAAGAAAATATCCAAGGCAAATGTACCAAAAAGAAGTGTGTGGCATTCTAATATCAACAAATACTCAAAGCATAAACTAATCAGAAGAAACAAAAAAGGCCATTACATCTTTATTAAAGAACAACTGACCATGAAGACCTCACATAGTGAATATATATGCTCCAAACGCCAGTGCACCAAATTTATAAAACAATTCTTCAGGATCTCAAGCACAATTAACCCCAGCACACTAATGTAGGGACTTCAATACCCCCATTAAGTCCCTTAGACATCAATCAGACAAAGATAACACAGAGCATCTGGAACTAAATGACACATAGACCAAGGACTCCACATTATCGAATATCACCCAAAACACCAGACACCTTCTACTCAGCACCTAATGGTACATTCTCCAAAATTGATCAGATACTTGGACAGAGAAAAAACTCAACAAATATAATGATTGAAATAATCTCATGCATTCTATAGGACCACAATGCAATAAAATCTTCAACACCAGGATAAGCCCTAAACCTACAAGAACACATGGACTAAAAACACTCTCCTGAAAATGAATGGCAGAAGAAAAAAGAAAGAAAATAAAAAATTCATTCTGGAACTGAAACAATGATAAAAAACACAGCAAAATCTATAGGACAACTTTAAAAGCAGTCCTAAGGAAAGTTTATAGCCCTTGCCTACAATTAAAAAAAACAAAAGAGCCTAAGTTATGATCTGACACTTCAGCTAAAAATACTGAGAGACAACAACAAATGAATCCCTAATGCAGCAGACAAGAAAAAACAATCGAGCAAGAAGAACAAAATAGAAACAAACAAAAACCATACAAAAACATCAATGAATCCAACAAGTTGGTTATTTGAAAGGATAAAAAAGATAAACAGACCTCTAGCCCCCATTAAACAAAAAGGAAAGAAGGAACAACTCAAATCAATAGTCTGTGATGAAAGGGAATATCACGAACAGACCAGAATGAAAAGATCTACGACAATCATAAGGAATAACTAAAAACCTGATATCTACTAATTGACCAGATAAATGGATGAATATTTAAATCCTGGGAATCACAAAATCTCAACCAAGAAGAGATCGGACAGCCTAAAGAACAATAACACAGAAGAAATTGATTGAAGATTAATAAGTAGCCTCCCAACCGAAAAATGCCCAAGCCCAGATGAGTTCATGCATTTATAAAATATATTTCAAAAAGACTTACAATCCTTCACTCAAGTTGTTTAGAAGGAACAAATGGAGGGAGTTCTCCCAGAATTCCTTCTATGAAAGCAGCATCTCTCTATTACCAAAAACCAGGTAAAGATATAATCAAAAAGGAGGACTATAGACCCATCTTCTCTAATGAACACAGATGCTAAAATTCAAACGGAAACTGGCAAATCGCATACAGACCACATCAAGAAAACCATTCATCATGACCAAGTTTAATTCATACCAGAGATGCCAAACAATGGGTTCAACATACGAAAATAATAAATATCATAAACATATAAATGGACTGAACAGACAAACAACCACACCATCATCTCAGATGATGCTGAAAAAGCCTTTTAAAAATCCAGCATCCCAACAGGTGAAAACCTAAGAATTGGACTGGAGGACTCATTCCTCAATGTAAGCAAGCCACATATCAGAAACCCACAGCCAATACTTCATCCTAAATGGGAATGACAGAAGCATTCCCCTTAAGGTAGGAACTGTGCAAGGCTGCCCCCCGTCCTATCCCCACTCCTTCTCAATATAGTGCTAGAAACCCTTGCCTAGGGCAATAAGGCCAAGAAAAGGAAATTAAAGGACTTCTAATGAAAAGAGGAAGCCAAGCATCCTTTTTGCTGATGATATGATTGGTACCCTAAGGGATGCTAAGAAACTCCACCAGAAAACTCCTAGAAACAATTAAGAGCTTGGGTAAAGTGGCAAGATACAAAAAAAAAAAAAAAAAAAAAAAAAAAAAAAAAAAAAAAAAAAAAAAAAAAAAAAAAAAAAAAAAAAAAAAAACCTTCCCACTCACAGTAGCCTCAAAAACAATAAATACCTAAGGAAAAACTAACCAAAGACATGCTGCTGAGTGAGGACCTCTGTGTGTAGCTAGAGGTGATTTTAACCCGGTGAGAAGAAGGAGTTGAGGAAGACATCAGAAGATGGCAAAACCTCCCATGCTCATCGATTGGGGAAAATAAATATAGTAAAAATGTCCATCCTACCCAAACTTGTATACAAATTTAATGCAACCCCAATCAAAATTACCCAGAGCAGGTTTTCTTCACAGGCTTGGAAAATAAATCCTCAGTTTCATTTGGAAAAACAAAAGACGCCGAAACTAGCCCAAAAGCAACCCTGAGCGGAAAAGAGCAATACAGGGGAAATCACTCGTTACCATACTTCAAACTTTACTACAGGACTATAGTCATAAAAACAGGCACTGGTACTGGCACGAAAAACAGATCCATTGACCAATGGGATAAAACTGAGGATCCAAGCCTGAGCTCATACCAATTTCAGCCAACTCATATGTGACAAAAGGGCAAGAACACCAAGGAGGAAAGACAGCATCTTTATTAAGTGGTGTTGGCAAAATTCGATCACCACTTGTAGAAGAATGAAATTTAGACCCCTACCTCTCGCCCTGTACTAAAATCAACTCCACCATGGACTCAAAAAAGACCTGAATTTGAAACCCCGAACTCTGGAGGTGATTCAAGAAGAAACTTGGGAAGCAGAATACAAGAAATAGGCGTAGGAAAAAGACTTCCTAAATCAGACAGCGGCTGCCACAAGAAGAAGTAAGATCAACAGTTGACAACTGGGACTTCATTAAACTCAAAAAGCTTCTGTATATCAAAAGAAACAAAATCAAGGAAGTGAAGAGGAAACCCACAGAGAGGGAGGAACCTTCACCAGATACATTTGACAAAGCATTGATCTCCATAGTATACAAGCTACCCAAAAAACAAAGAAGAAGGAAACAAATGAATCACTAAAATGATGTAGCAAAGAACTGAATAGAGATTCACAGAGGAGGAATTAGTAATTAGAGATGGTTGAGAAACATTTTTAAGAACGTTCAAGCCAGGGGTGGGGCACACAGCCTTTATCCTAGTACCGTCGGGAGGCAGAGGCAGGTGGATCTTTGTGAGTTCAAGGTCCAGCCTGGTCTACAGAGTGAGTTCCGACAGCTGGGGCACAAGGGAGACCCGTCTCGAAAAAGACCAAAAATCCTGTCAAATCACTAACAACTAGGAAATACAAATTAAGACCTCTTAAAGATATCATCTCACTCCGAATAAACTGGCCAGAACAAGAAAACACAACAATCAGTGCTGGAGAGGTTGTGGGAAAGGGAACACTCACCCACTGCTCGGTGGGAAGTTGTAAACTTGTACAGCCACTATGGGAAAGCAGTGTGGAGAACCCTAGAAGACTTCAAATTGAGCTTGCCATTTGACCCAGTCATGTCACACCACTTCCTGGCATATAGACCGCACAAGACTCATCTTACGGAAGAAATACATGCACAGCTATATTTATTACAGCTCAGTTCACAATAGCAAAAAGCGTGAACCAGCCCAAATGCCCCTTCACTGATGAGTGGATAGAGAAAAATGTGGTACATGTACACAATGGGTTCTCATGCAGCAGTAAAGAAAAGACCAACATCATGAACTTTTGCAGGTAAAATGGCTGGCAGCTAAGAAGACATATAAGTGAAAACACAGTCCCAGAAAACAAGTCGATTGGAATTGGATACCTTGCACATGTGATACTAGCCACCAATAACCCCAGTTTATAAATATTTCTTGTGGAGAGGGATGCATATTTAAAAGAAAAAACAAACAGAAAGACTGCACTCTGACTGAAATGGTGAATCAGGAGGGTGACAGGGGAGAGGGGACACGGGTGTATATTCGATTAATAGATATTTAAATGAGCAGATGAGTTCAACAAGTATCCAAGTTTTGCCCAGACTCTGCTCTTACAGTACATGGTATTTAGGACTTTGTAAAAGTGAATATGTGTATATTAAACAACATGGTTTAAAGTTTCTGATAAAAAAAAAAAAAAAAAAAAAAAAAAAAAAAAAAAAAAAATTGTTGTTGTCCACATTTGTTTTCTTAAAAATCTGATATAACAATAATTTGGGATTGGCACATACAATTGTTCTCTATAAATTTTCTGTTGTCCAGTATCACCTCGTAGGCATTCTCTCTTACCTGTCAGGATGATTTAACTTAAAAAATTAAGTTTGCTTCCGAAGTTAACCACATACAGTCACCCAAAACTGCTTGGGTGAATTTGATGAATCTTGGCTGAATTTGATGAAATCTGTGCCTTGATTGCAGCCTATAAGAGGTATGTGTTAATGTACAACTGCCCTTTTAGACTCATGGGTCAAAAAAAACAAAACATAAAATAAAAAGGGGATACAGATAGATATGAACTTTTGTCAAAAACCTTGCAATTCAAATCTTAAAAAACGACGGAAAAGATTTGCATGTTCCAACAGGTTAAAATGTCCACAACTTAATGGCTGAGAAATAAAAATATACAGCTGTGCATTGTGTTAGATGTACCAGGAAGTGCCAGCAGAAAGGATTGGCCCATCAGAACATTGAAAGAAAGAAAAAGGGCCTCAGATTGCTACAGAAATCAAACCCCTCGATGGATCCTACTTGTAACAAACTATTCTATAATGAGTCCTCAACAAAACTTAACCTTCTAGGTCCAACAGGTTTTAATCGAGAGACTTTTCTTACCCCCCCCCCCCAATAAGAACAAGGAGAAATATGATGATGATGAGTCTTCTCTAACGTAGTAATTGGAGCAATTTATAGAGGTAATCGCTTATAAAACTGCAGTAAAACTGCCGTTCTTTAAATTGACAATAGACAATAGGAACTGTGAAAAAGATTATGTCCCTGATTCAGAGCCAAATTAAATACTAAAGTCTCTTAAGCTATGCACTTAAGCAAAATAATTAATACGAGAGCTCTGATCATCAACATGGATTATTTCTACAAAAGAGTTGGCCAGGGGATCAAGGCCCCCACAAAAGTAAAGGCTCTTGCCTCGAAACTGACGGATACCTGCAGAAAGAAGAGAGGTCGATAAGACCCCTGCTCAAGACCGGTAACATGGGAAAGATGTATGAGACCAGCACATTGCAGTTGCAGTTGGCTCTGGAATGCCAGGAAGTGTTACCAAAGGTCCACGTAAAACCCAATACAGCAAATATTGGTCTCTCTTGAGTCAGACAAGACTCCTCTCGTCAGCAAACACTAACCGCCACCATGTCCTTGGAAATACTGAGCAGTCAATGGCAGCCCATATGCCTGTATATCCCCAATCTAATTGGCTATTAGCTTCTCCTTGGAGGAATAACCCACGCTAGATGCCACGAAGCTTACATCTCCTACGGCTTAGGAGATATTATAAGCCACAGTAAGACCCTGTCATATTGTACAGAAAAAAACTGATAATTTATGGGATTAGACATACCATCCAAACATCTGTGTCTATACCAAAGTACCTACCCATAACTAATTAGTACTTTTATACCCTCTTATACTATCTCATTGCTTGTGCTTCATTAGTAGGATGCAAGGTTGATTCCTGGAACAAACTGTGCAGCCCATGAAAGGAAACAGCCAGAATTGACCAGAGTCAAAGACATCGCCAGAGAAAGTAGGACGGTTTTGTTTTGCTTGTCCACTCTGTGACCCTTTCTAAGCCTAGGGAACAATCTGTGGAAGAGGGGGGGGAGTAGAATTTAAAGGCTGGATTGGGCGTGAATGACAGACTACAAGCATAGTAGTCTGGACCTCATCTGATAATTGATTGAACTAACAAGCCCGCCCTCAGCTCCCAGCTGGGATGGTGGGGACCCATGGGCTGTCAGTGGGTTTTGGGCCAATGCCCGCACAATGGTTTTACACTGAAAGGATTGCTGTACTCATAAATTATTACTTANAAAAGCATCTGAGGAGGAGAAAGCAAAACCATACTGCTAACATAGTGAAAAGGCATTGTGTATCTGAACCACAAAAGGGAAAGCCCACATGCCGGGGAACAACCAAAGGGACAACATGGAAAGCGCACAGGTATAATCTTTCCTTCCAGGTTCTACCAAACCTGGAGGAGATGCTACAATGGGATCCCCTTGGAGGAGCCCACAGGAACAGATCTTAGAGAATAATGCAGACCCTATGCAATAAAATTAAAGAATAAAGAAGAATTCAGAGAACTAAAGAGAGAGAATGCTTTAATCCTAGCACTGTGCGGAGCAACAGAGGTAGGGGCTCTTTCGTGAGTTCAAGGCCGCATGCCTAAGAGTGAGTTCCAGGACAGCTGGGGCTTACAGGAAGACCTCTGTTCAAAAAGACAAAAAAAAAAAAGAGAGAGAGAGAATGAAAAAACTCAAAAAGGACCATAGAAGGATACAATGACAAACTTTGGAAAGAACTAAAAAGATTGCCCAAACTCCAGAAGAACTAGCGAGGAGAAAAAAAAAAAAAAAAAAAAAACTCTGAAATTGAAGTAGAAACACTGAAAAAGGAAGCCAACCATTGAAGTAAGGAGCACCAAAGAGATGAGAAGTTCAAAAGGAAGAATGGAAATACTAAAGAAACACAATGAATTTGAAACGAACAAACGGAATTCTGAATACATATCCAACCAAGATGGGAACGGAAAGAAAAAGCATCTCAGAAGTGGAATGGAGGAAGAAGAACAAAGACTATCAGATCTGGTAAGATAACAGAGCAACTAAAAAGCTCAAATAAGTTATTATCGAAAAAGTTTTAAAATACACCAAAAGTGGAACAACAAGAAATATGGGACCATTATTGAAAGACAAACCTCCGCATCATAGGAATAGAGGAAGGCGAAGCATCTCAAGAGAATTGTGTTGATCAGATCTTCAAAACAAACAATAATTAGATGAAACTTCCCAAACTAAACTAGACAACCCCATACCAAAATTACAAGAAGCACATAGGACTCCAAATCGAAAAGATCAGAAAGAAACCCCAACAATATAGAAAATGAAAAAAAAAAAAATAGACGCCCCAAAAACAAAGAAAAAATTCTGAGAGCTACAAACGAAAAACCAAGTCACATACAAGGGAAAACATCAGATTATTACAACTCGACTTCTCGCCTCAAACCATGAAAGCAAGAAGAATATGGAGCAAAGCATCCCAGTGTTAAGGACTATGGATGCCAACCCAGAAAACTTTAACCCAGCAAAAATGTTGACTATAGTGAAGGGAGAGAAAAAAATCTTCACATGACATAAACGAATAGATGAATACATTTTGGAAAAGCAATCTTCATGATTATTGAACAATTAGGTAGAGAGTCAGTGAGATAAAAACACTTTAAAACCTATGAAAAGAAACTAACAAAAACATAACCTAGGAGAAAATCAGAGGCTAGAAATCCAAATGGATAATAAAGGTGAAAGGAAGCACCATCCATCTTTCAATTATAACCTTAAATATTAAGGGCTAAACTCCCCCAATAAAAAGGCAACGACTGGAGAATGATTAGGAAACAAAAAACCCATCTATGATGCTGCCTACAAGAACCCATCTCATTCTCAAGGATAGGCACCAACTTAAGCTGAAGGATGTGAGAAAATATTCCAACAAATGGTACCCAAAAAGAATGTGGGGTGTGGCCTATTCTACTATCGAACAAATAGCTTCAAAGCAAAAGAAATCAAAGAAACAAAAAGGCCATTACATCTTTATTAAAGGAACACATGACATGAAGATCTCACAATATGAACATATAGCTACCAAACGCAACAGTGCACCACAAACTTTATAAAACAATTCTTCAGATCTCAAGGCACAGATATTGTTAAAAAATGAAAAAAAATGAAGATGTAATAAAAAAAGAAAAAAGTAATCTACAAATACCAGTAGCCTTTCTATATGCCAATAATAAGCATTTGGAGAAGGAGTTTGTGGAAACCATCCCATTCATAATAACCTCAAAAATATCTCAGAACAAATGTGACCAAAGACATTAAAGATCTCTACAATGAAAATTTTAAATATTTGAAGAAAGAGTTTGACAAAGACATTAGAAGATAGAAAGGCCCGGTGAGGTGGCACACGCCTTTAATAACAGCACTTGGGAGGCAGAGGCAGGCAGATCTTTGTGAGTTCAAGAGTGAGTTCCAGGCCAGCTAGGGCTATGGGGAGACCCTGACTCTAAAAGACCAAAAAAAAAAAAGATGGAAAGAACTCCCATGCACAGGGATTGGGAGAATTAATATACTAAAAAATGACCATCCTATCCAAAGTAGTATATAGATTCAATGCAATCCTAATCAAAATCCCCAGGACATTCTTCACAGAAAAGGCAGTACTTTCAGCAAATGTTGCTGGCAAAACTATATCACCACTTGTAGAAGAATGAAACTAACCCCCTAACTTTCACCTTGTACAAAAGTCAATTCTAAATGGATTAAAGACTTCAATGTGAAACCTGAAACTTTGAAACTATTACAAGAAAACATTGGCAATAACCTACAAGATATAGGTGTAGGAAAAGACTTTCTAAATCAGACAGCAGTTGCACAGGAATTAAGGTCAATAAAAACAAGTGGGACCTCATTAAACTAAAAAGCTTCTGTACAGAAAAGAAACAATCAAAGAAGTGAAGAAAAAACACAGAATGGGAGGAACTCTTCACCAGTGACATATTTGACAAAGTTTTAACATCCAGAGTATATAAATTACAGGAAAACAAAGGACCAAGGAAACAAATGACCCAACTAAAAGTTGGACTAAATATCTGAACATAGACTTCTCAAGAGAAGAAATAAAACTGGCTAAGAAACGTCTTTTTTTTGGGGGGGGGGTTCTTTTTGAAACAAGGTCTTCCTTTAGTCCCAGCTGGCCTGGAGCTCACTATGAAGATCAAGCTGGCCTTGAACTCACAGAGATCTGCCTGCCTCTGCCTCCTAAGTGCTGGGATTAAAGGCGTGCACCACCACACCTAGCCTGGCTAAGAAATATTTTTGAAAGTGTTCAACATCCCTAGTAATTAAGGAAATGCAACTTAAAACCAGTTTAATATTTCATCTTACACCAGTAAGACTGGCCATAATCAAGAAAACAAATGATATCAAATGCTGGAGAGGTTGTGGGGAAAGGGGAACATTCACTGCTGATGGGATTGCAAACTCATGCAACCCCTATGGAAAGCAGTGTGGAGAACTCTTACAAGCCTAAAAATGAAACCACCACTTAACCCAGTCATACCACTCCTGAGTGTATACCCAAAGGATTCATCCTATAGTGAGATAGATGCACAACCATGTTTATTGCAGCTCTTTTCACAATAAGAAGACTTGGAAGCAACTCAAGTGTCCCTCAAATGAAGAGTGAATAATGAAAATGTGGCACATTTACACAACAGTGTTCTATGCAGTGATAAAGACACTCTCATGAAATGTGCAGGCAAATGGGTGGAACTAGAAGCTGTTATGCTAAGTGAAGTAACACAGTCTCAGAAAAACAAATGATGTTTGGTGTCCCTTATTTGTGGATCATAGCACCAAATCCTTATATGTAAGTCAAGGTAATTTGTTAGTAAAAATAATACCACATTTACTGATATTTCAGGTGATATAGCTTGAAGTTTATGTCTCTATTTTCCTAAGATTTATAAGAAAGAATAAACATCTTTAAAAGTACATTAAAATATACATCAACCTGTTACATAATTTAGGAATGTAAAGTAATATTTTTTTACATGCATGCAACTTTACTGTTAAAACGTGAATCCTTAAACATGTTTTCGAATTAACCTTTTCATTTTCAGACTTTGCAATTGCCTTTGTAATTCTGGTATATGTGTGGAGTGTATATGTGCATATTATGGAGCAATACAAAATTTAAGGGAATAAAAAAATTAAAAAAAAAAAAGACTTTAGTCAAAGAACTGACCAAAACCTTCTGCATGGAAAAAGTTAAAAAAATGAGAAAAAGATGCAAGGCAGGACTTAACATATATGGAAGAATGCATGAATTCTGGTGGGGGCAGAGGCATGGATGGAGGAATGGGTCTAAATTTGATTAAGAAATGTGTGAAATGCACAAAAATTCAAGAAAAAAATCAAGAAAATTTGTAAAATTAGAATGATATGCTGTGGTATCTATTACTTTTTTTGCAATTCACCACACTGATAATACCTTACTTATAATGTACTGAATATTTATCAAAATGCTTTTGCACCCCAAAACTAAGAACCTGGTCAAAAGTTTCTTAGTTATGCTGACAGTCGTGTATTCATAACATCATATTCCAAAAATTCTGGCAGGTCAATATGCACATGCTGATACAGTTTATAAATTATTATTTTAGCTTGAAACAGAGGTAAAAGGGCTGGAAATGAGGCTCATTGCAGAGAGGACCCAGCTTGATTCCAAGCTCCAACATGGTGGATAACAACCACCCATTACTCCAGTTCCAGGTGATCTGATGACCGTTTCTGATGTTCATGGGCATTGGATGACATGGGTGCACTTGCATACATGCAGGCAATATACTCATAGATCTAAAACAAAAGTAATAAAATAAAATATCTTTTAAAGCAGAGGTAAGGACATTCCATCTTGTCTTCTAAATAGATAAGCAGTAAATACTAAGCACAAATTCTCTTTGTTTTCTAGAGACAGTTGTAAGCAAATGAAGACATTGGTTATATGTAATGACATTACTAGCCTCAGGGTGAATATCTGCACTTCCATTCCTTTCCTTCCAAAATGGTGGAAAGACTTTTGCCACACACTGACTAGTGGTGTTCTATGCCCACTGACGTTTGTGGGAAGTAAGAATGAAGACTGAGATTTGCTTTGTTTATTGCATTATCTTTCTTGAAAACCAATAGCCAACACCAGTAGCCACAGCCCCACACATCTGTGTATTCCACAGGCTTGGATTTGTCTGCATTGTTTGTAATGGCTTGGTGGATACCAGTGAGCAAGTCAGTTAATGTCTGTTCAGTGAATGAGCAGCAAAAGTATTAAATAGATTTGAATGCAGCATTGATGTCAAAGGAATAAAATAACCTATTTATTAAGTAGACAAAGTGACACTTTTAGGAGAGATTCACTTTGCCTCAAGTGTTTTCTCTGTCTGATGAATGAGAAGATGTGAAATGCCATTAATAAAACACTGCGTATGCTCAAGTCAAAATGAAAGTGCAGAACACAAGCCGTTCATCCCTCTGTTTGTTAAATATTTACTAGCTGCTGATATGAGTTAAATTAAAAACAGTGGTGAGCATGCACATCCCAATAACACTGGTTTAAACTGTCGTGTGAGTATAATTATAACAAGGAGTTGGCATACAGGGTTGTGATCTAAATGATTAAACTTAAAGACAGGCTTGACTAGGCCATATGGAGAAGCTACCTAATTGAATAATATGAGACCACATCACAGCAATGGGTGTGGAGAAAGCCCTGAGGCGTGGGGAGGCCTCCTACATTCTGCATCCTTGGGGAAGCGAGGCTGCAAGTTGACTTAGCTGCAACCCCCACTCCTTTCCTTCCTTCAGGGTCATTTGTCTGCTGCTTCCTGTTTTCAAATCTTAAAATGAGATTTTAATGTTCTTTCACATCTTGCACCAACCCCTGCTATTCTATCATAACTAGATCTGATACATACCCCCTTGCCCTCCTGGAATCATTATAATCTCATTATATACTTTCAGGACAGCAGCCTTAACTTCTAATAACCTTTGCTATGGTATGCTTTGTCAACTGGTTATACAACTTTCTGAGAATTCAGATGAGGCTTATAAGAACCCATGCCTGACCTGGTATCTCCCTTGTGATGCAGCAGAGATGCACAGTTTTCCAGGGGATGCTCTTGGTAACAAGCCTGGAAATCAGGTGCATCGTGTGGCCGAAGCTGTGAGATTTAAGAATGACAGAAAGACTGCTTCTCAGTGAAGCCCTGAAAGCCATCAGTTCACTGGTCTAGGTTTTCCCACACACTAGTGGATCTTATGAAAGATCTTAAACTTCCAAGGCTTTCAAATTAATGACCCATTCATTGTCACGTGATCAAGTGAACGCAAATAGATGTCATTGCTCACCAACTTTAAAAAAGAACAAGTAAAGAGGAAGTCCAAGCTGGATGCAGCAGGGTGGTGAGTAGCAGCTAGGGTAGGATGGGATGTATGGGGGATGCTGTTGAAACTCAACATTCCAGTCTTCATGATTGTTCCTCACTCCTTCCAATGAAAACCATATTGGAACCTATAGGGCTGACTTGCAGTATTTACTTTCTTTCTCGAAGTACATTAGTAAAGAATTATTTTTCATAGAAAAAAAATGTTCAACTTAATCTTTTTCAAGGCTCTCAATAATGATAATACAAAGTGTGTGACTGTGGTAGACAGACAAGAGACATGCCACTCTCAGATGAAGTCAAAGGGCCCAGAGAGCAGAGGGAAATTAAGACTGAACTGTTTTCCCTATAAAGGGACCACCTAGGTCAGGATGATGTTCAGAACAGCACATGGAAAGTTGAGACACTGTTCCTTTTCTGTGATAAGATCTCAGTCCTAATGTCTTCTGACACAGAAGGCAACTCCCAGGTGCTGCTGTACAAACAACAGTGTTACCTACACACTGCAAACATCATTCAAGAGGAAATCCCACACCTGCCACCTTACTGTCACCTTAAAACCACATTCAACTTGTCTTGAAGACCCGACTTGAAGTGCTGCAGAGTTCCAGAAGGAAAAGCATGTCAAAACAAACAGTTCTGCCTTTCAGCTCCCTGTGCTGGAACTGTGTGTGTTTTAAGAAACCGAAAGATGTTGTGAGAAAAGGAAGAAAAAAAATCATGGAGAAATTTATTCCATCTCCTCCTTTTTTAATAAACAAAGCAAGATGTATTATTTATGCATAGAGATAAACACTCACAGAGTTCAGGAAGTGCTAAAGGTAAGTTTTCTTTTTGAGACAACATTTCACTCTGTAGCCCAAACTAGCATGGAATTTACCATGGAAATCCACCTGTCTCAGTCTCCCAAGCTCTGAGATTACAGCTTCAAACTACCATACCAAGTTCTAAAGACGAATTTCAATAGCAAAAGAATGAATAAGCATTATTCGGATCCATCTTTATATCTGTGCTACATGAGATGATGTGATTTATAATAATTGATATTTGTAATAATGTATGGACTATGCTTGGTTTTGAATTTGTTTTGTAAAGTAACAACCAACAAACAATTAAGTTTTGATATCAAAAATAGGTCTTTGAAGAAATCAGTGTCAGGAATTACTTTGACATACAGCTATTCAAATATGTTAAGTTAAAGACCCAGTCTTGTCCTGTTATAGTGCAATTAAATAGAGTGAAGTTACACAGAGCATTCCCAGAGCATATATATATATATATATATATATATATATATATATATATGTATAATTTCAAGAGAGTCATTACCAGAAACATTGAAGACAGCCTCAAGACCCACGAGAATCCAACAATCCAAACAATACTAAATAATAAATTCACCTCAGAGGAAATAATATGATTATGGACATAAAGAAATGAGCACTTTCTTTAACACTTCATTTTTTTAAATTTTATTTATTTTTGTATGTGTATGAATGTACTGTCTGCATGTCAGAAGAGGGCATTGGATTCCCCTGGAACTGGAGTTCTCCTGGAATTGGAGTTACAGTCGGTTCTTTCTTAGCCACCATGTGGATGCTGGAGATCGAATCCTCTGCAAGAGCAGTCGGCGCTCTTAACCGTTAAGCTGTCTCTCCAGCCCAGAAATGAGCACTTTCTAATTATCCTGTAAGAATTTGAAATCACATAAGTCACACCTCTGAGGGCCATGGACATGGTATACTGTGGGCTTCAAAAGGATTCTGAATGCCTCCTGAGGATGGGACCCAGCCTGTAATAGCAACATTTAGAAAGCAGGGACTGAGGATCCCCAGAGCATGCTGGGGATTTGTTTGTTCTAACAAACCCAGATCATGGGCAAACTCTGGGTTCAAGTGAGAGACTGGCCTTTATATATAAGGGTGGAGGGAAATCAAGGAAAACAGCCAACCTCAATCCTTGGCCTCCACGAATGGCTGCATACACAAAAGCATTCTCAAGTTTGGTCATCAGTATGTTTTAATCTTTAAATATTCAAAGCAAACGAGCTAAATTTTACTTGCTAAAATACAATTCATCTGCATACATACATATCACTTCAAGTCTATGTGTGCACATTCCTTCATATAAGTGCTAGATTAATATTCAGTTAAAGGAACACATACTGCACCTTCTTCCCATGTCCTGTTGATGAATTCTACTGCATCTCACACATTTCTGTGGCACGTCACTTTTATAACCCTTAATGTGCACCAGGAAGACAGAAAGATTAGAGGTACAGGCGAAGACTGTGCTTGGTGTTATTTTCTAACTGAGAAATTAACTGGAACATACAGGGAGCAAAACCTCCACCCTCATCGTGAACGCCATCACTCCAGTGCTAGAGCGGATGGACTGACCTAGACAAGAAAGGTGGCAGGAGATGCCCGCTCAGCTACTGGTGTGATGAATGGGAAGCATTTCGCATGGCAGCGACTTGTGAAAAATCATATAATAATGTACGTAGTTGTCCGTCCCAGCGGTGGCAATTTATAGCCAAGGCTAACGCAGAAGTTTTCTCTTACCCAGAGGCCAAGCACTGCTGAGCTTCATCATTCCTAGAGAGACATGACATAAACACACCACACATATATAACAACGATGCAGTCAGCCTCCAAGCACAGCAGTTGTACCTACAGAATTCCAGCCTCGTTTTCACTCCCTATATTTAAAAATGTTCTAGTAAGAGCAGGTATGATGAAATGCTCCTTTGCATTGTTCTCCAAAAATGATTTCATATAAATGCATGCCTTCTAAGTAGGAAATGAAATGCTATCACAAATGACCACTGCGCTTACTCTCTTTTTGGTCAAATATGAATAACAATGATTGATATCTTAACCTAAACAACTTCAGAAATACAAATTATATATATAGTGATGATTTGGCTTATTGAAAACTAAAGAAAACTTTCAGAGCTGTGTTTAAATTCTCCATTACATTTGAACCACAATGAATTCCAGGATACAGGATTTGCTTATTAAGAGTTATTTGAAAAGAAAATTAATATTAGATTTTTGTTGTTAGAAACTTGGATTTGATCTTGTGCAAATTGGTCATCTTTTACTACCAAGTCTGGAAGAAACTTTCAATGAAATTCTATCCATAGTTTTATGACTAATTAGCTAATTATCTAATTAGATTCTCCAAAAGTCTGTTTTCCTAAATTTACTGGCCTTTTTCATTTTTTGACAGCTATTTAAGTCACTTGCCCACTTATTGATTACATGCCTTCTTTTGTGTGTAAGTTTTTGAGTTCTTTATGTATTCCACATGTTAATCCCCAGTCAGATATATTTTTTTCTTTCACTTTGTAAGTTTCTTTCACTCTGTTGATTATTCCGTTTACTTTGAAAAATATTTTAATTTTCTGCAATCCTTTTGTCAGTTCCTGTTATGATACCATGAACTATTTGGTTCCTTTTCAGAAAAGTGCTTTTTACCCACTTTTTCCTCTAATAGCATCATAGCACAAGTCTTATATGAAAGCGTTGGATTCATTTCAAACTGAATTGGCATACGGGCGAGAGATGATCACCTAATTGTTTTACACATGAATAACTAGTTCTCCCTGGATCATTTGTTGAATGGACTGATTTCTGCAATCTATATTTTGACATTATTGTTGAAAATTTGATGAGTTTAGCTTTGGAGAGTTATTTCTAATCACTTGTTCTATATTCAATTGGTCTACATATCTGCTTTGTGCCACTGCCAGGCTATATTTGTTAGTATGACTCTGAAGTATAATTTGAAGTAAAATAGGGTGATATATCTAGAACTATTCTTTCTGTGTAGGATTGCATTTGGCTATTTGGCATATTTTCTGCCTCAATGAGAATTTTAGCAATTTATTTCTGTGAGAAAATACCATTTGAACTTTTTTTTTGCAATCAGTATGAATCTATAGCTTATTTTATATAATATAGCCATTTCACAATATTAATTCTATTAATATACAAGCAAGGCAGGTGATTTCCTCTTCTAATGCCTTCTTCAATTTTTCACAACACTATGAATTTGCCACTGTAGAGGGTCTTCCACTTTTAGGTCTATTTATTTCTAGTTAATTTCAAGCTATTTTGAATACCATTTTTATTATTCCTTTTGAAAATTGTTCATTATTTGTATCTACAAAACCTAATGTCTTTTGTATGTTGAATTGTGCCCTGATAATTTTTCAAAAGTGTTCATCAGATCTAAGAATTTTCTGGCAGTGTATTTAGGGCATATAGGATCACACCATCTGCAAAAAGAGATATTAAGACTTTGTTCTTCTCTTTAGAGCTTCCTTATTTAAATTTCCTACATTATTGCTATGACTGAGAACTTACACTGTAAACTGAACAAGAGCAAAGAGAGTAGACACACTGTTTTATACCTAACTGTGGGAATGACTTGTGGACATAATCTGGACCAGTGACTATTACTTACTGCCAGCAGAGCCATGAGCTCTTAGATAGGATGATGGGCACATCCTTGGCAGACGCAGATTGGTTCTCCACCCAAAAAGGCAATGAGTGAATGTTTGTCTGCTTGATAATTAACATATCAAAGCACTACAGGTGCTCTTCATCCACTCACTGGACAAGGTAGAGATTGGGAAAGGAGGCAAGACCTTGGATGAATGACATATTAGGGATGAAAAGGCCAGATTCTTTTTTAAGATAAAAGGTGGAGCTGAACTTGAACTTGTACCTCTACTTCCCCAGTGTTAAGAGAGAAAATGTTTTGGATTGATTATGGATGTGACCTGACCTGGAGACAGAGTGGGAGAAAGAGCTCCAGGGACAGTTCCATTGGCACAGGTTGAGAACACAGACAGCTCTGTCTTCACAGGTTAAGAGACAAGAGAGATCTTTCATACAGTCTGGGAGACGGACTATTCTAATAGCCAGGGGAGCTAGTGTTCTCTGAGTCTGGGCCCACTCTTAAAAACTTAACTAAATTCTTTAAGTATATCTTTTCAGGTATTCACAAGTTGGCACAATAATAAATGCCATACATAACTTTAGACAAAATTCTTTCCGATTTCTCCACTGAGTATAATGTTGGCCATATGTTTGTCAAACACAACTTACCACGTTGAGTTGCATTCGCTCAATATTTAGTTCCTTTGAGTCTTTTATCCTTAAACTATGTTAAATGTTGCCAAAGCCCTTTCTTCCTTTATTGAAATGATCATGTGGTGTCTGCCTCTGAATCTACTTAGGCATTGCAATACAGCTATTGATTTGCAGGTTGAGTTACCTTGATTCTCTGGGATGAAACTAACCTGTTCCTGTGTTCCTAGTTTATGATCTTTTATTTATTTTAATTTTTTTATTTTAATTTTATTTATTTCTGTATGTGTATGAATGTACTGTCTGCATGCAGGTCTGTGCACCCGTGTCGTGCAATGCCGCGGAGGTCAGAAGAGGGCGTCGGATTCCCCTGGAACTGCAGTTCTCCTGGAACTGGAGTTTCGGAGGGTTCTCGGCCGCCATGTGGGTGCTGGGGATCGAACCCGGGTCCTCTGTAAGAGCAGTCGGTGCTCTTAACCACGAGGCCATCTCTCCAGCCCATGATCTTTTAAATGTGTTGTTAAATTAAGTTCAGTAGTATTTTAGTGAGGAGATTGTGTTTATGATCACAAGGAAAATTGGTCTGTACATTTTCCTTTCATCACATTCCTCATCTAATTTTGCTATCAGAATAATACTGGCTCCATAGAATGAATTTTGTGTTATGGATAAAATGGACTTTCAACCTGAGAATATCTAGAATCACTACGGAAGCAAACATCTAGCCATGTATGTGATGGGTGTTATGTGACTATTATATAGATATCTGGTAGACCAATTTGATATATGTCATTTAATTCAGATATCATTCTGCTTATTCTTTGTCCAAATGACATGTCTATTGGAGAAATTTGGGTATTGAAGTCACGCACTATTACTGAGATGGGATTAATCTGTGTCTTGAAGTGTAGTAAACTCTATGACATTATGTGTAGAGACAGCTGGACCACAGCACAGCAGCCAGATGAACCGAACCTGCCTGGTTGTCCCCCCTCCCAGTGCGTGAGTACAGCTGAAAAGCCCCAGCTGGGGTGTGACCAGCTTACAAAGCAGAGTGAGTGGAACTAGACAGGCAGACAGCAGGACCACAGTGCACTAGCCTGGTGAGCTAAACCTCCCTGCAGGTCCCTGCTCCCAGCAGCGTGATTGCAGACAGCAATGCCCACCTGGGGTCTGAGTAGCAAGCAAAGCCTTGTTGGCAGAGCTAGACAGGCAGAAAGGGGACCACATTGCACCAGCCAGGTAAGAACCTGCTTGGAGCCCCCACCCCTTGCCCCCTCATGCTCCTAGCTGCATGGGCGTAGCCAGAAAGCAGCACCTGGGGTCTGACCAGTGTGCAAAATGGTATAGGAGGAGCTAGATAGGCAGACAGCAGGACCACAGGGTAGACAAGAGAGCAAACCCCCCTCCCAGCTCAAGCTGATGGTGCTGTGGTGCAGATGATCCAGTGGGAGCAGTGTTAGTGATTCAGGGCACAGGGCAGTAGAAGAGACAGAGGAACTGCCACAACTCCAGTCCTGAGACACTAGGCTGCACAGCCAATGTAGAGGACCTGGCCGACAGGAAGCAGAGAGAGCGAGTGACCAACCAGTCCTCCATGTTAACATTTGAGATTAGCACCAGAACCCAAGCAACAAAACAAACCCACATGCCAAATACACATTAAAAATCATGGGAAAAGCTCATAATAAATCCATACCAAACTCTACTATTCCTATAGAAGATCCCTACAATGACATATCCCTGGAAGAAAACCAAGACATGGATCTTAGAAGAACAATCATAGACATATTCAAAGACATCAAAGAATATAAAGAAAAAAATCAGAGAACTAAGGGCAGAGAATGAAAAACTCAGAAAGGAACTAGGAGCAGAGAATGACAAACTCCAGAAAGAAGTAGAGGGAGAGGATGACAAACTCCAGAAGAAAATGGAAACATTGAAAACGTCTCCACTGAAATGAAAAAAGAAACCAACCAGCTAAGCAAGGAGCTACATGAATGACAAGCTCCAAACAAAGTGGAAATACTAAAGAAATCACAGGATGAAATGAAAAAGAAAATCGAATATTCATCCAATCAACAGGAAAGGATGGGAGAAAGCCTCATAAGCAGAACAGATGAAGCAGAAAAAAAGAATATCAGACCTGGAGGATAACATGGAACAACTAGAAGGCTCAAGTAAAGATTATGAAAAGTTTAAAAAAACACAAGAGTGGAACAACCAGGAAATGTGGGACAGTATGAAAAGACCAAATCTCTGCATCATAAGGATAGAGGAAGGAGAAGAATCACAAGACAATGATTTTCAACAGAATAATAGAAGAAAATTTCTCCGAACTGAAAAAATACAAACTCATACAAATACAGGAATCAAATAGAACACCAAATAGACAACACCAGAAAAGAAATTACCCACATTATATCACAGTTAATATGCTAGATGCTCAAAACAAAGACAAAATACTGAAAGCCCCAAGAGAAAAACAACAAGTTATATATAAGGGGAAACCCATAAGAATTATAGCTGTCTCAGTGCAAACTATGAAAGCCAGAAAAACATGGACCAAAGTAATCCCAGTGCTAAACAACTTTAGATGCCAACCCAGATTACTATACCCAGCAAAAATGTCGATTATAGTTGGAGAGAGAAAAACCTTCCATGACATAAACAAGATGAAAGAATACTTGTCAAGAAAACCAACACTTCAGAAAATACTCAAAACAATTCAAAGAACAGAGGAAAGGAACAACTATCCCCAAGCAGCTAGAGGGAGAAATTAATAAAAGCATAACAGCAGAAATACAAACCTAGACTAAGAATGCAAACAGAAAAGAAGGTGAAAGGAAGCACCACACATCTCTCAATAATAACCTTAAATATTAATGATCTAAATTCCCAAATCAAAACACATGGACTGGGAGAATGGATTAGGAAACAGAATCCATCTATATGCTGTCTACCCATCTCACCCTCAAGGAGAGAAACCAAATTAAAGTGAAAGGATGGAAAAAAATATCCCAAGTAAATGGTACCAAAAAGCAAGCAGGAGTTGCTATTCTAACACCAGACAAACTAGACCTCAGAGTAAAATTAATCAGAAGAGACAAAGAGGGCAACTTCATCCTTATCAAAGGAACAATTAACCATGAAGATTTCACAATCATAAATGTTTATGCACCAAACTCTGGTACAACAAACTTTATAAACACAATTCTGCAGGACCTCAAAACACAGATTAATCCCTGTACACTAATAGTGGGGGACTTTAATACTCCATTGAGCCCCTTGGATAGATCAACTAGACAAAAAATAAACAGAGAGACATTGGAACTTAAGAATACAATACACCAAATGGACCTCACAGACATATACCAAATATTCCACCCAAACACCAGAGAATATACTTTCTACTCAGCACCCCATGGAACATTCTCCAAAATCAACCACATACTGAGACACAAAAGAAACCTCAAGAAATACAAAATGATTGAAATTACTTCATACATTCTAACAGACCATAGTGCAATAAAGCTCAATACTAATATCAGAATAAGCCCTACTATCTACAAGAACACAAACAAAACAGTCCTGAATAATAAATGGGTCAGGGAAGAAATAAAGAATGAAATAAATGTATTCCTGGAACTAAATGAAAATGACAATACAACACAACAAACCCTGTGGGATACTTTAAAAGCAGTCCTAAGAGGGAAATTTGTAGCCCTAAGTGCCTACATAAAAAAAAAAAAGAGCACAAATAAATGATCTAACACTGCAGCTAAAAACACTTGAGAGGCAGCAACAAATAAGCCCTAAACCCAACAGACAGGAAGAAAAAATAAAAATCAGAGCAGAAATCAATGAAATAGAAACAAAGAAAACCATACCAAGAATCAATGAATCCAAAAGCTGGTTCTTTGAAAGGATAAACAAGATAGACAGACCTCTAGCCCAATTAACCAAAAGAAAGAAAGAAAAACTCCAAATCAATAGTATTCAAAGAAAAGGATAACATCACAATAGGCAACGAAAAGATCCAGACAATTATACCAGAATACTTCAAAAAGCTATACTGTACTAAATTTGAAAACCTAAAGGAAATGGATGACAGGTTATACAGACCCATAATATTTGAGGAAAGCAAAAATGTAATAAAAAAAAAAAAACCTCCCAACTGAAAAAAAGCCCTGGTTTCACAGCAGAATTCTATAAAACATTCAAAGAGGTCTTACAACCATTACTACTGAAACTGGTCAGAAGGAGACAAACAAAGGGAAATCTCCCAAATTCCTTCTATGAAGCCACCAGGCAAAGATACAAGCAAAAAAGAAAACTATGGACCCATTTCATTAATGAACACAGATGTAAAATTTCTCAACAAAATCCTTGCAAATCACATACAGACCACATCAAAAAGATAATCCATCATGACCAAGTTGGATTCATACCAGAAATGCAGGGATGGTTCAACATACTTAAATCAATAAATATCATAAAACACATAAATGGACTGAGAGACAAAAACCACATGAACATCTTGAATAGATGCTGAAAAAGCCTTTGACAAGATCCAACATCCCTTCATATTTAAAATCCTAGAGGGAATTGGACTGGAGGGAACATTCCTCAACATATTCAAAGCCATATATAGCAAATCCACTGCCAACATCATCCTAAATGGATAAAATTAGAAGCATTCCCCTTAAAGGCAGGAAACCTACAAGGCTGCTCCCTATCAACACTCCTTTCAATATAGTCCTTGAATTGCTTGCTAGGGTAATAAGGCAAGAAAGGGAAATTAAAGGAGTGTTAATCAGAAAAGAGGAATTCAAACTATGCCTTTTTGCAGGTGATATGATAGTTTACCTAGTGGATGCTAAAAAACTCCACCAGAAAACGCCTAGAAATGATTAAGAGTTTCAGTGAGGTAGTGGGATACAAAATTAACCTACCAACGCATGGTACTACTTCCCTCATTCTCCTTGGGGCTAGTTTGTTTACATCATGGAAAGTTTTTCTTTCTCCTTTAACTATGGAAGATAGTTTTACTGGGTAGAGTAGTCTGAGTTGGTGTCTGCGGTCATTTAGAATTAGTAAATTTTTGAAGATTCTATTGGCCTTTAAAGTTTCAGTTGAAAAGTCATCTGTTATTCGATTGGTTTTCCTTTAGATATAGCATGTTATTCTCTTGTGGCTCTCAAATCCCTCTGTTTGTTCTATTTAGTGATTTTATTACACCATGGGGAATTTCCTTTCTGTTCCCATCAACAGTGATCTGTGTGCTATATGGGTATGTTTTTCCTTCATTTAGGGAAGTTCTCTTCTATAATCCTCTTGATGATCTGGCCTATTATCAAGATGATCCTGAGATTCTTCTCCTTCTTCTCTGCCTATGATGCACAGATTTGTTCTTTTCAATGGTATCCCACAACTACTGCGATCCTTTCCTCTGTTGTCAAACTTCTTCATATTCTTTGAGTCCCTAGTCCAATTCTTCTACTAGGCTCTAGGTTCTGATACTTTGCTTTATACTTGATCTATTTTGCTGACAAGTCTTTCCCCTGATTTTTCTATTTGGGTTACTGAGTTTTTCAATTCCATCTTCATTTTATCTTGAGTTCTCTTCACTACTTCTATCCCTTTAATTGATTCATTTTTCAAATCCTGGATTGTCTTGTTCATTTCATTCAACTGAAGATTTGTATGTTCTTGAGATTCACCTAGGAGTTTATTCCTATCTTCTTTGAGATCATTAAGGTGTTTTTTTTTTTTTCATGTGTTCTTTAAACTCCTTGAATTTTTTGATCATGCTCATGATTGGCTTTTAAATTCTGTGTCTTTGGGTTCTTCTGTGGAGTTCTTATGGTATAACATTACTATAGGACTTGTGGGATTTTGTGGGGACAGACTGTCCTGGTTTTCCATATTCTTTGTGATTTTGCCATATGATCTACGCAAATGGACTTCTTTTTTTGGTTGTACATCTGAGATGAAACTCTAGCCTGCCTTCATGGAGTGGAGTTGGGATGTGTTTTTGTTGTTGTCATAGCTTAGTTGATTTCAATTCATGTTTGAATAGCTTAGTTGGTCAATGCTTCATATTCTCACTGCTGACTTTTTATTTGAGGGACAGGTGTGATTCCAGGCTAGTCCAGCATGCAAGGTGGGCAATCACTGTTGGGAGTGTGAGTGTGGAGATAGCAGTAGGGTGGATAGGCTTCTGATAAACTCATCAAATTGGTCCAGTAAGATCTGGGCTATCCTGAAAGTATTGAGAAGGGGTTGAGTGGTGGTCTCCTGCTGTCCTGAGGAGGTTCAGAGCACCAGGAGCAAGACCAGGGCTCATCCTGAAAGAGTGGAGGTGGTAGAGCATCACACATATTGATGCTCATGTAAGATGTCAGCAAAGTGACCATACAGAAAAAGTTCTCAGAGTTTAGGCAAATTGCCTTGTCACTTCAACTTTCTGAATTCACTCATCTGGCATAGGTTTCTTGATGGGTCTTTTTCTGTGTGATCTGAATACATGATCTTCTTCAATCATATATTCAAATGAAAACATCATCTTCTGGTCTTACAAATTACTAGAGCTCAAGGAAGACAAAATTCCTACATAGATATAGGGAAGTGGGTAGGAAGCCCGAACCTTAGCGAAGACCTCTTGGTGATCAATAGCTGTGGGGGGCGGGTGAGAGGAGGAGTTGCTGTACGTTGAAGCTGTGATGTTTGTAGGTTGACCAGGCTCTAGTAGATGGTGCCACACAGAAGGGCATTTGGGGACACAAATTTGACTCTAACGCCTTAATACTTTTTTAAAAAGTACATGAGTTGGGGGACTGCATATTGGAAAGTGGGTCTAAATATGATCAAAATATATTGTATGAAGTTTGAAAAAAATTCAGTAAAAATGACACCAAATCACTAGATGAGGAAAGGAGAGATGAGTTGGCTCATCAAGTAAAGGCACCTGCCACTGAGTTCAATCCCCAGGAAGCACAGGGTGAAGGGAAGGAATGACTTCCACAAGTTGTCCTTTAGCCTAAACACACACACACACACACAAACACACACACACACACACACACACACACACAAATACACACATGCACTGACGTACATACACACATATAAACATAAATACATTTGCATGCACACATAATACATACTCTCATGCACACACATAAATGCGCATATACACATGCACATGCACACATATACACAAATGTTCAGAGAGACATACACCTCACATTATTATCTCGGATAGCTACATCATGTGGCCCCCGGCCAGGCGCCTGCTGTAATCCCTCTAGTCTGACTCCCATTCTGCTACAGGTCTCCCCTGCTGTGTTATTTTTGACCACCTTTTACCATCTAGAAAGGGCTTAGAGTTTAGGGCCCACTAGCAACACTTTCTTTTCTCTTCATGTTTGCATCTATCATCCTAAAAAATGCCTCGCCCCTCTATCTAAGCATTCTGCATGGAAGAGATCTATTTATTCCTAACCTCCCTCAGCCACTCTGCTCATCAATATATTGTGTTTTATGGGAAAAATTAATTGCAAAACACAATTTTAAAATGTTACAACCTAGATATTAGTTTTATAATCTATTTTTCCTTGGGCAATAAATTCAATCAAATATTGATCACACCAGAAACCAAGTTCATTTTAAAAAATAACTAAAGGCACTTAAACTTGGGAATGAAGTCAAATTATACTCTGGAGCAGAATAGGACATTCCTAATGAATCTTACATAAAACCCTTTTATTGCTATAGCATTCTGCTGCACTGTTGTTCAACTAATATAATCCTGTCAACTTAATAAAAGACAACTTAACCAAAGGAAGGCGATTGGCCAGTCTGTCCTAAGTCCTTATCTTGGAAGAGCATTATTCTTGCCCTAATTCTCTTCCCAACTGTTGTCCTTAATTTATCTATCATTTGTCTTGAATTTGTTGTCTCTGCTTTAAATCAATATTAATCACAGAGAGAATGTTAATTATATTAATCTCTGTAATTAATTATAATACCTCTCTATTTGCATCTGGGAAAAAATAGACCATAAGTACACTGAAAAGAGAAGAGCTCTGGAACTACATAGGGGCTTGGGCTATTGCAGAGAAGCTACACACCTCCTCCTCCCCCACCTGACATGGAGATGTTCTGAACCCTGTGGAGTGGAGCTGGACACCCATGTGCTTTGGCCGATGGAGTGGTAATGAGTGTGATGTGAGTAGGGACTATAAATGCCCTGGACGATATGGCTTTTCGATCATTTTATGATGCTCTATTATGGAAAAGCATGCCACAGATAGCTGAGCATGTCCACCACAGTCCCCAAAACAAACTCAGGACACAAAACCTGAGCCATCACAGCAATAGCCAAAGCCAGGAAACCTAAAACCAGAAGCATGGCCACCATGCTAGACCAACCAATGGGCACTCAGGTTGCATGTGCACTGGTGTGGCAAGGCGCTCTTCTAAGTCTGGCACCGAGTTGTCAGTTTTTGCTTCATGCGTGTCTCTCATGACTCTGGCTAGGAAGCAGAGTGAGACTGTATTAGGTGCTCTCAACATCAACAATGGCCACATAACAGCAGGCCTTTGAGAAGCAGAAAAACAAAGGTTAAGATGGGTGATTTCAGCAATATTTTTTTTTTCTTTCACAAGTAGAGAGGGGGAGGAAGACATAACCTCTTTTGGCCCTTGATCTACTGAGCATCTTCAAAGCAAGGGGAACCTACAGATGTAAAGAGAAAGCTTTCTTAAGTAAAAGATGGCTATGGATCTCCATAGTGGACCAGTATACTCAGCCATACACAAATCAAATGGATAGTGATGCTCAGAAGATCTAAGCATCTTTCATCCAGCGGACATCAGTAGCATGTATGTGTTCTTCCAGATCCTCTCTCCACTTTTCACTTCCTCAGAGCATCAAGAAGCTGGCTGGCTGGTGCCATGGCTAGTTGTCCATTCTGCTGGGCCCAAGGGATATCCCTTCCAAAGTGTAAGATAAGTTTTCTCATGAAGAGCGTCACACAGCCACACAGCCACTGGTGGGCCTCACAATGGTGGCTCTAAGAACTTACCATAATGAATAAAGCTGCTGACTGCCTAACTCTACATTTATTTTGCAAGTTTATAATGGAATCTCTTGTTCACAACAATAAAATCCTTTAAACAAACATTAGATGTTTTGAAAGAAGTTTCTTTAGGAAAACTATTTGTGAGCCTACACTATAATGGAGAATATCTCTGATTTCTGTATACAATGCAAAAATCAACATTAACTGCTGAAACTTAAATCACCTATGATGTTTTTGAATATGAAAGTACAATGAAAGCTGAGCATCTGGGGGCTGGAAAGATTGTTCAGTGGTTAAGAGCACTAGCTGGTCTTACAGAAGACCTGTGTTCAAATGCCAGCACCCACATGGTAATTAACAACCATCTATGACCTCAGTTACAGGGGATCCAACACCCTCTTCTGTTCTCCATGGGCACTGCATGAAATGGGTACACTTACACACATGCAGGCAATACATTCATACAAATAAAATAAAATAAATAAAAAGTTGCTTTTAGAAAAAATAAAGAAGAGGTTCTCAAAATTCTGTGAATATCAATCTAGAGAGATGGCTCAGCAGTTAAGAGTACTGGATACTCTTGCAGAAGACTCAGGTTGAATCCCAGCACCCACATGGCAGCTAACAGCCATCTATAACTCCTGTTCCAGGAGATCTGATGCCCTCTTCTGTCCTCCATGAGCATTGTACAACATGAGTGTAGTTACATACATGCAGGCAAAACATTCATACACACAAATTAAGAATAAGTAAATATTTTTAAGTAAGTCTTTGAGTAAACAATCATAAAAGCCATCCATTTCTACTAAAGATTATAGAACTCTTTAATTTCCGCCAGCTCTCTCCAAGTATGCCAGTATTTTCCACCTCTTATCTGTGCCAGCTCTGTATGAGATCCTTTTGGCTTCTAATGGAATGTCTTTACTTAAAAATTTCTTTAAAATTGACAGCAAATACAAAGTCTATAGGCACCAAAGTCCCATATAGAGGAAAAGGAGGGTATTACACTTTACATTGACTCTAGAACCAGGAGTAGGCAAGAAGCACAGTGCTCTCAAAGTGTCCCGTCTTCACTGTGGAGAAATGAGTGTTCCGTGAGTCTGCAGCAGGAAAAGTCATAAATCATCCCACTTAATAATTTCATGCACAGAACTCCAGACGGTCCCTGCAGTAAACAAACCAAGCAGCAAGCAGGGAAATACTGAATGTAGAACAGGCTATGAGCTAATTGCAAAATCATTGAATAGTATTAAAGCTAACAGCAAATCTGAAGGGGTAAGTTACTCACCGCAAAGAAGTTCTCATAGGAAGTTAAGAAAACAATTCTGAAGAGCCAGCTCTGCTGTAGCAGGACACTAAATATTTCATGCTTCAATACCAGGCTCATTTAAATTCTTCGCATGATTTTAAATCTCCTAGAGTGGGGATATGATACTTCATTCCAATTTGTAAAATTATTTAAAAACCATAAATATGAGAGTATGTTTCTTTCTGAATCAATCTTGGGTTCAAAATATGCATATGGAGCACAGGGAGATCTGCTTTGTGTGAGTGTAAGAATCATTAGAAAGATGATTAAGAAAACAAATGACACCAAATGCTGGAGAGGGTATGGAGAGAGGGGAACACTCATTCACTACGGGTGCCATTGCAAACTTGTGCAACCCCTATGGAGACCTCTTAAAGTGTGGAGACCTCTTAAAGACTAAAAGGAAACCTAACATTTGACCCAATTATACCACTCCTAGGTATATAGCCAAAGGATTCATGCTGTAAGAGAGATATATGCACAGATATGTTTATTGCTATGTTTTTCACAATAGCCAAGATCTGGAAGCAGCCCAGGTGTCTCTCAAATGAAGAGGGGATAATAAAGGTTTGGTACATTTATACAATGGAAGTCTATGAAGCAGTGAAGAAGGATGACATCATGAAATTTGTAGGCAAATAGATGGAGCTAGAAGCTATTGTGCTAAGTGAGGTAGCACAGTCTCAATAAAATAAAGGACATATGTTATCCCTCATTTGTGCTTCCTGACATTAAATCCTTATATGTAAGTCAAAGTGGATAACTGGTCAGTAAAGATAATATTGTATTGACTTGACTGTTATCATTATAGATATAGCTTGAAGTATGTCTCCTTTTTATTCAGTTCTAAGATTTATAAGAAAAAATAAATCTTTTTTAAGTATATTAAAATATACATCAACTCACTATGTAATTTAGGAATGTAAAGTTGTATTTTTTTACCTGCATACAAGCTTATGGTTAAACTGTGAATCCCTAAATGTTTTGCAATTAATCTACAGTTTAATTTCAGACTTTGTAAGTTTGCTATATGTAAGGAGTGGGAAATAAAGCTAAGAGTAGAATCATGAACATCAAAGGCCGGGATAGGTGCTCCAAAGCACAGAGTTGAAGTGTTGCTTAGAGTTCTGGAGTGTAAGAAGACTGTGACATGCTTCAAGTAGAAAACACATCGTTTTATAAGCTTTGTTCAAAGCATAAAGTACAAGCTTTTAGCTCTGAATTTGATGCTAAAGAAGTAACAATGTACTGAATAAGGATATGGTGTTCTTATAACAAAGCATACCTAGAGGAAGGTTATATGGGGATGCCTTTATACAGAAGAAGCAGGAAATGAGAAATTATTGATAGAAGCTACAAAATTGTAGTTTCACAAGATGAGTAAACCCTGAGCCTCTAATGTACAACATGTTAGCCATAATGAACAATTTTGTAGTGTAAGCTTCAGTAATTGATTTTAAATGTTTTCGCCAAAAAAGAAAGAAAATGGTAACAAAGTTACATAGTGATTCGTTGACTGATTGATGGATGAAGATTTTGTGGCCAGAGACCTCAGAACTTACCTCTGTAATTCTTTAAGGAACGATAGTCCAATATTTGATAATATAATGTTTAAGGAAATTTTAGAAGTCATAATTTGACAACTATATATATATATACACATACGTATAGTTGTCAAATTATATATATATACATATATATATAATTTAATATAATAATACATATATATATAATTTGACAACTACATATACATATATATATATATATATGTATATACATATGTAGTTTTGTTATTTGATTTAAAAACATATTCAATAAAACTTATTTAAAAAAAATAAAAGGCGTCCTGAGTGTCCGACTGCATTTCCTTCCATCTGAAAAATATGAGCAGACTGTTAACATTAAAATCTTACTCAGGAAGTGGGCTGGAGTCCTTGTTTCCATGAAATTGCTGCCTCTTGGCAGGAACCCAGATAAACAGGGAGCCCGTGTGACTCTGTAGAAAGCTTCCATAAAAGGTTGAGACTCCTGAATAAGTCTTTTGGAGGAAACGTGAAGGCTCCCATTGGGCCGGAACAAGAAAAGAGGCCAATTGTGAAATAGGACTGCCAGTGTTTTGCCAAATTGTGGGAGCAAAATGCATGGGGCCAGTTTGAAAGCCCAGCTGCATCTTTCCACTCTGTGTACATACAAGGGAGTCTGTTTCCTTGTAGTTTTGAGTAAAATTACAGCTCTACTAAGATCGTGATTAAATTTCTTAAAACCTTGTAAACTAATGTATCAAGACATACATAAGTCATCCTAAATCTGGCCATCCTTTGCCACAGACTCAAACAAAAGAAATATTTTGGTTACTTAGCCTGACAGTTTTCAATACTCAACTTCCTGTCAAGTCTACACGAGATTCCCAGCTACAGCCTACCATTGCTCCCTGCTCTATCTATCTCTATCTATTCGTAGATTCCCTGCTCCAGTGAACCCATGGATCCCAGCAAAGTTTACCCATGGTTCCCCTCTTCCAGTCTATCCATGGTTCCCTGTTCTGGTTTACCCATGGTTCCCTGCTCCAGTCTACCCATGATTCTCCTGTGCCATTCTACCCATGGCTCCTATTACTGTTCCTTCATATACACTTAAGCCGTTTGTGTCTGCTTTTCTCCTTAAGCCGGACCCCTATTTAGTGAGGCAGGTTTCTGAGGGCTTTTAAATCCATCATGTTCAGCAATGCATGGTTGATGCTTCTTAAATTTTTTAAAATTTATTTTATTTTTATTATGTGTATGAATGTACTGTCTGCATGCAGGTTTGTGCACCCGTGTTGTGCAATGCCTCAGAGGTCAGAAGAGGGTTTCGGATTTCCCTGGAACTGGTTAAAGATGGTTCTCAGCCGCCATGTGGGTGCTGGGGATTGAACCCCAGTCCTCTTTTAGCCTGCCTCTCCTCTGTTACTTCCATTTTCTTCCTGTGTCCTCACCTCCCTCTTGGTTCTGGACAAACTTACTGTAAAAGATTCATTTCTTCTAGCCATATAGGGGTTGTAGTTCCTCAGCCACACCATGCACAACCTCATTCTTGGGTCTCCACGTGTTGCTCAGACTCTGAAAGTCAGGTTCTTATTGTCCAACTGGGAATTCTAGATTTCCCTTGACTGCTTCTTATGAGATGATGAGTGGCTGAAGTTCACTAAGAGTAATTCAAATATATAAAATTCCACATGCTGATAATGCCTTATATGTCTGTGGCTTCTCTTGTTGACTAATTTAGTGTTACTGATCTGAATAATACTTTATAGTTAATTGACTTAATAGTTTAACAGAAGCACAAACACTGCAGATTGTGAGCACCTGACATTCATTGTGTAATCAAATGCACAAGAATTTGTTCAGCCAATTCAAGTTTCAGTCGGTGGGAGCCATCTTTATCAATCACATGCAGAGTTAGGATGCCCTAACTAATTCTGTTGTGTAGACAGATGAGACATAATTAGCCAGTCTGAAAACGTTGAATCTGTCCTTTTCTATCTTCAGTAAGTCTACTTCACAAAGAGGCAGAGAGGAGACACACACATACACACACACAGAGAGAGAGAGAGAGAGAGAGAGAGAGAGAGAGAGAGAGAGAGATTCCTGCAAACAGGAATTTATACAATAGTGTAGTTCTGTTTGGATGCTCTCTGTGAGATTATGTTTCTAATGATTGCAGTGTTTGTTAAATGATTTTGTTTGATTTGAGACGTGGATAGATCATGAAGAGAAGGTGCAGGACTGAATGAAGTCTTGTGTGGGCAGACAGCACATGTCCTCTTTCCTCAAGGAAGAGATATCCAAGTAGAACCAGGTAGTCCCAGATGGGATCCAAGGGTTGAGGGCAGTATAGATTTGGAAAATCTCTTAAGCATCTTAAATAAGCTGTCTTTGTAAATGATGCATGGCCCTTTGGCCTAATGCCTAGTGATTGCAGAACCCCTTGGAGATAGTAGATTTCCTGGCTGCAATACTGAAACATCCCACAATAATAACTGTCACCAATTTTCACTACTGTTTTTCATTCATCTCTTTGCTTCAAATATGTAGAATTTTAAAAAAATAATGTGCAATCTCTGGGGTAGGAAGAGGGAAAAAGGGAGCCATGGGTAGACTGGACTAGGGAACCATGCAGTGCAAGCACAAGGACCTGAGTTCAAATCCTCAACAACCACTTAAAAGGTTGGCATGGCCAAGCATGCTTGTAACCCCCGTGTTGTGCTGGAGACAGGCACTGGCCAGTCAGCCAAGCAGACTGTAAGCTTCTGGCTCAGTGCGAGGCCACATCTCCATGCAATAAGGCAGAGAGTGATAGAAGACACTGACAATCCTTCTGTCTTCGTGCGCATAGCTGCTCATTCATGTACATATGTCACACACCTCTCTCTCTCTCTCTCTCTCTCTCTCTCTCTCTCTCTCTCTCTCTCTGTCTGTCTCTCCATAACTGGACAGTCTTCTAAATCTGTGGCAAGAGTTTAAGGTTCATTCCCCTTTCTTGGGGCACCAGCAAGGCTCTCAGAACTGAGGACAAGAGTATGCTTTTCATCTGCTGTTCCCTCCTCAAAAGAGATAGAGCTGCCTTTCTAAACCCATAGTTGGTTGGACCTGCTCTCCAGGCTTCACCCAAGAACTTTCTGACTATGCTATGTCCTTTCATGGGCCCAGGCCTTAGTCCTCTCTCACTAATCATTACTTTAATTTTATTTATTATTTTTATTTAATGTGTATGAGTGTTTTGGCTGCCTCATGTCATGTGGTGCCCACAGAGGCCAGAAGAGGGTATCAGATTCCCTGGTACAAAAGTTAAGGACAGTTGTTAGCCTCCATGTAAGTGCTGGGAACTGAACCTAGGTCCTCTGCCAGAGCATCTAGTGCTCTTAACTGCTGAGCCATTTTTCCAGCCCCACTAACCATTACTTTTAGGTTGTATTTTATTAATTGTATAACAACTTGTAGTTTTACAGGCATTTTGTAATTATTTCCTGGCAGCCTTCATCAAACTTAACTAAACCCGTGGCAAACAACCCCCTGAGAAAATTGTCTCAGAAGAAAAAACTATAATCCCGCTGACTATTCATAAACCTTTCCTACTGAACACATGTCCTCAGTACTGAATATGGTTTCTTCTCAACCTCCTTGTTTACTATGCCTCTCTGGCCCCCTCCTCCATCTGCCCACCCCTCCACCCTCCACTGTCATCTGCTCCATTTTCCCCTTCCACCTGGAGCAGATCACTCATTAGAAGAACTGCCAGTTCCCATCAGAGTGCCTGCAAACAAGGCTGAGTGCACATGCATGTTCCCAAATATCAGAGCATGCTCATTCCTATGGAGAGGGGACTTTCCACCAACCCACATGCACAATCAGGGCTCTCAATGCTTTTCGCCCTTCAAGTGATGGCAGGATCCTATGATGCTGAGGGGAAAGGCCAAGAACCTAAGAGAAAGCCTTTGCTAAGAGTTTGGAGACCCAAGCAGAGGTTGTATGTTCTCACAGAAGCAGGAAGAACCTGTGAGAAGAATAAACTTAAAGTCTTACCCTCCTGGGGCTACAATTGTAACTGTAACAAGAGTAACATATAGGCAGATGATAGATCAGGGAAGAGAAGAGGGTCAGAAGATGGCGCATGCTTCCAGGGACAACTGATTGCCAAAAGTGTACACGCCTGGAGGGGCTAAGATGTTGGGAGAATATATCACCAATGATAAAGATTGAGGAATCCCTTCAAACTGTAGATGCCAAATGGATGTTGAGCAATGGAAATACATCAAACTATAATATTTACCAGAGACATGCATCTACCTCATAAGAGGCTGTGGCTGCCCATCTGCTGGGGAGATGAAATAGAAAAAGATGCTACCAAGCTTAGTAAAGGTTTGGCTGGGTTGGACTTCTCATGTACTGTGGGTTAGAGTGAAAAAATGGTACAGTATAAGGTTTTCTGAGATCTTTTAAATGTGGATCCCATTCAGATTTTGATCAGCAAGCCCCATGCCTTGACAAATACTCAAGAGAAATGAAAATGTGTTCTACAAAATAATGCTACACAATAATTAAGCATTTTTATTTATAGCAAAATGGTTCCAGAACTAGTTCAGTATCAAATTAGAATCTATCAATAAAATATTTTATATTGAATAACAGGATTACTGCCTAGCAATAAATAGGAATCAGGTATAATATTTATACAAACTATGATTTTAGATGGGACAAGAGGGTCACATATTTAACACCAAGTGAAGGAAGCCTTGTATAAAATCCGGTAATAGAGGAACTAAAGTTGACATGATAGAGGTCTGAGGATTGCTCTCCCTGGATGGAACGATGAGCAGGAAGTGGAGCTCCACTTCACAGCTTTCCTGTGGCAACCCACAGCCTTCCAGGAAGTGCAGTTTTCTGGGTGTCAGCATTTACAGCTTTGGGGAAGGGCCTTCTGAATCTTGGTACTTTCTGACCATCCTGAGTCTGATAAAATTTCAGTAACTTCTCAAATACTTGAGTCTCCCTCCAGCTTCTTCTAGGAAGGAGTGCTTCGCTTCAGAGCAAATGGCCACAAAACAAATGCGTACTGCTAAGTGAAATGCCACGTACAGTGAGTGGTTCTAATGGTATGGCACTCTGGGAAGAGAAAACCTAAAAAGAGAGAGAAAAGGACCAGTGTTGCTCAAGGGTATGCGGAGTGGAGGAATGATCAGGTGGAGCACAGAGGACTCAGGACAGGGGAAACTTTTGTCTGAAATAATCAGAATGGATAAGTCTTTATGAACTCTTCCAAACCCACAGTGCACAGCATGGAAGGGACCATAAAACCACTCTTGCTCTCTTTTTGTTTCTGGTGGGGAGATATAAACTTTTCTTTTCGAAAAATATTTTATTATTTTAATTTTATATGTATGAGTGCATTGTCTGCATGCATGTGAGTGCACCTGTGTTGTGCAATGCCCACAGAAGTCAGAATATATTGAAACCCCTGGAACTGGCATTACAGATGGTTCTTAGCTGCCATGTGGGTGCTAGGGATCAAACCCAGGTCCTCTGCGAGAGCAGTGAATGCTCTTAACTGCTGGGACATCTCTTCAGACCCCAAGTTTTCAATTGTTTCTTTCAACCTACTTGTGTCATTGAATTTTAAGTACAATGATATAGAGAGCATGTACCCAAAGGATTCTCGAAATCACCCTGACAACCCATGCCTGCCAATTAGAGTGCTCAGTGATTTATTTACATTTAATGTTACCACCAACACATTGCTATTTGAATTCTGTATCTTGTATTTTCTTCCCTAAATCCACTACTGCCTTCTTATGTGTGACTTAAATGAAAAATGTTCACTATAGGCTGATGCACTGGACCACATAGTCCCCAGTGGGTGTCACTGTCATCTGGAGTTTCAAAGCCATGGCCCTGCTGGAGGGAGGATGTAGTAGTGGGGAAGGAGGTGGGCTTTGAGACTTCTTAGCCCTGTCCTACTTGCAGTCTCTCTCTCTCTCTCTCTCCTTTCTGAGCAGCTTGCCTGAAGATGTGAGCCCTCAGTGTTCTGCTCCTGTCTCAGCTATAGCAGTGCCTCCACCAGGACAGACCCTTACCCCTCTGGAACCATAAGCCCAATAAACTCTTCTATAAGTTTCCTTGGTCATGTTTTTTTTAATCACAACAGAAAAGCAACTAATACAAGTAGACAGTTTATAAGATAGTTTATATTATACCATTTTACTCTCTTCTCATTTTGTACTGTATTTGAGATGTTCCCTCAGTGTTCTTGGTAGTATATATATGACATCATAACTTAAAATAGCATCATCGATGCCAATTATATTTGGTGTTTGGTCTTCTACAGTCACATTTTCATTCCAGGCACTAGAACTTCCAACAATAGAATGAGTTTTGACTTTTCGATGGTGTCTTTAAACATGGGAAAGATGTATGGAGACCGCACTTGCAAGTATACAGATGGTCTCTGGAATGCCAGAGAGTGTTACCAAAGGCCACTAAACTAATAAAGCAAATATAGGTCTCCTTGAGTCAAGCAAGACTCCTCCGTCAGCACCAGCTACACCTCATCTGCCTGGAAATACTGCACAGCAGTGGCAGCCATATGTCTGTATATCCCAAATCTAATTGGCTTTTAGCTCTCTCCTTGGAGGAATAACCCATGGCTGATGCCACAGCTTACATCCTCTAATGGTTAGGAGATGTTATAAACCACTAGGAGATGTTATGAAGACCCTGTCATACTTAACAGAAGAAAATGCAATTCATGGATTAACATACCATCCAAACATCTGTGTCTATACCAAAGTAACCTACCATAACAATTAGTACTGTTTAAATACCTATATATCTAATTGCGTGTGCATCATTAGTAGGATCGAAAGACTATATATTATACTGTTTAAATACCTATATATCTAATTGCATGTGCTTCATTAGTAGCCTCTAGATACTTCTCATACATTTTTTACAAAACTCCAACTTGAAAATGTTTGAAATATGACTTAAAGTTATTTGTATAATAAATCTAAGATTTGGGGGGTTTCAGGAACAGCTTCAATTGATTTTTTTCCCTGTTTGTATACCATAAATTCTGTTTCTTTGTCTCATAATTTATTTTCTTGAAAATTGGACAGTTTGCCTGATATAGAATGGTAACTTTGGGAATCAAGCCCCTTTGTCCTCCTGATCTGTTATGATGTTTGTTAGTCTTCTTATTGCTGTTTTCATCAATTCTGTTGTATATATTCTGTCAGGTGTAGCATTTGAGGTCTCTATTTGGTTAACAGTGGTCAGTGATGAGAGAGTCGGTTCCCTAAATTCCTAGAACTGTTTAATTAAGCAGCTTTATATATTTATTGGGCACATGCTAGATGTCCAGGCATCTGTCTAGAACTGTGCCCAGAATTCACTCCCTCCTGGAGCCCAGCATCAGGGTCATTCCAAAGTGAGAGACTGAGGCTTTCTTGGGCCTTCTCTGAGAACAAGGAAATTATGAGTGAGTGTTTTCACACACATACACAAACACACACACATATACACATTCTCTCTCTCTCTCTCTCTCTCTCTCTCTCTCTCTCTCTCTCATGCGCACAGAGTCACACACACTCCACAGGCCTTGTATATCCTAGTGTTGTCTCTGTGTATCATTAAAGATGAATTTATTTTTATTTTTATACGTGTGCATGTTTTGTATTTGTGTATTTATGTAAGTGCACCAGGTGCATGCCTGGTACCTGCAGAGGCCAGAAGAGGGCATCCAATTTCCTGAAACTGGATTTGCAGATGGTTAGAAGCCACTATGTGGGTACTGGGAACCAAATTCTGGTCCTATGTGAGAGCAGCCAGTGCTCTTAAGGATCAAGCAGTCTCTCCAGACCCTCTGTTTATCATTAAAATAACAATGGTTTGTATCTCAAGGCTGAGAGTCAGTGTCCCTGGGATACTACATTAGCCTCTTGGAAACCATGGAGAGCAAAGGTGGTGGGCTTACTCAAAGTGAGGGTCACAGCCTACTCTGCCCTCAGAGTAGAGCTTCCATGGAGCAAGATCTAACAGAGCGAATCTGCCCAGAATTGTGATGGTCAGACAATCAGAGCTAAAGGTAAAAAGTTGAAGTCATAACAGCAAAGCACACCTAAGCTAATCTCCAAACCACACAGCAAAGTCAGTCCTCTCCTTTGTCATTTATCCAATGGAGGTAAATTTAGGGAGTTGTAAATAAAGAAGACATGCATTGCTACTGCAGCTAATATGGTATTATTCTCTATCCACAAAATCTAAAATAATCTGTTTATAGTTAGATTACATTATTAGCTCTTACAATTAATAAATGAATTAGTAACCAATTCATAAAATTTGATGCACAATTAGTATATAAATCTTAACTACACGCCAATAAAAATCAAAATATTAAATGCCTAAGAAAAAGATGAAGAAAAATTTCAAGACCTCTGTAAAGGTATTTAGAACATTACTGCAAATTATTGGTGAGAGTTACTATAACAGGAAATAAAAATTCCTATGTTTATAGACATTGTAAAATTCAATATCATAAAATATCCATTGTTAAGATAATCCATAATTTGTGGTCCTTAATTAAATTTCAACAAATCTTTTATAAAATATGAATAGATGAGCCCATTCTAAAATCATATTGAAATAACTATGACCAAAATCAGCCCAAGTGGTATTAGAGAGAACAAAATTAGAATAAAAGTTAACAGAGAGTATGAGATATTACGAAAGGATAGACATGAACAAAAGTATAGCATAAAGAGTCCAGAACAAAACATACACACACATACACACACACACACACACACACACACACACACACTAAATTAATTCTTAATATCTGTAATCACAAGGATTTTCTCCCAGTTCTGGAGGCTCTGAACCATAACCAGCATGGCTGTCCTTTCTCTTCCTGGTGTTCAGACAGCTCTGTTCTTACCGCATCCTAACATGGCAGAAGCATGAAGACACATATATTCTGGTGCTGGCTTTGGTACAGATTCAGTCCAGTAAAGCCCCATGATCCCATACAACCAAGCCGATACACTCCCCTCACCTCCAAGGCTGTTATGTCCGAGGATAAGGCTTCAGTGAGTGACTCTGGGATGGAGTACCCAATCCATAACAGTGCACGAAGCATGAAAGAAAACTTTACTGAAGTTCTGGCCCATTAATTTACCAACAAGTAAATCAAATGGCAGCCCACAACTGGAAGAAACAGATTCTTAAGAGACATATTTGCTAAATAAATATGCAAGATCAAGAAATAATACTTCTAATTAAATACACAGGCAAAAAAGGAAAAAAATGTACAAAAACTCACATCTATGTGATTGATAAGCTCTGAAATAATTAAATCACTTGTCAGCAAGGAAATGTATTATTAAAACTAAAATGCATTCTACCCCTGGTAAGAAATCAAAAGTAAAGAAGAAAACAGGGGTCTGTCATTATTTGTACCTTAAACATCTGGAAGCCCACATGATGAAGGCTTGTTGGGACACTGTTAGGAGGTGGAGGGACTTTGGGAGGTGAAGTCTGAAGGAAGGTCACGGAGTAGGGGTGTCCTTGAAGGAGATGCTGGGTCCAAAACCCTGTGCCTCACCATCAGCTCCTGGATGCTAAATATCAACAGTGATGCTGGTATTATGAGTGAAGCACTCAGGGCATACCATACTCACTCTCATTCAGCTGTGGTGATCTGCAGAACACCCATGAAGAGGGGGCCCCTGACACTCTCTCATGGCTCTGAAGACAGGTTGTCAGTACATGCAGGGCTTGAGAGTGGCTTCTGAGGCAGCACATCAGGCCCACCCTCCCCAAGGATGGATAAGTGGCTAACTAGTGCAGACAGTAGGACTTCTTCAATGGCATAACAACCAGAAGTTGTCCACCTTCACTTATGCTCCGGGAAGCAACCCCAGTGTCCTGGATAGTTTCAGTTGTCAACTTGACACAGCTGGGTAGAAGGAACCTCAGTTGAGGAACTTCCTCAATTAGACTGGCCTGAGGTCCTGTCTATGGGGAATTTTCTTGATTATTGAGTGATGTAGGAGAGCCCAGCCCACCTATGGGTGGTCACCCTGGTTCTGTGTTATACAAGAAAGCAGGCTGAATCTGGGCGTGGTGGTGCACGCCTTTAATCCCAGCACTTGGGAGGCAGAGGCAGGCAGATCTTTGTGAGTTCAAGGCCAGCTTGGTCTACAGAGTGAGTTCCAGGACAGCTGGGACTACAGGGAGACCCTGTCTTGAAAAGACAAAAAAAAAAAAAAAAGGATAGAAAGAAAGAAAGAAAGAAAGAAAGAAAGAAAGAAAGAAAGAAAGAAAGAAAGAAAGAAAGACTGAGCACAAGCCAGAGGAGCAAGCCAGTGAACAGTATAATTTAATGATGTATTCTCCAGGTTCCTGCCCTGAGTTCCTGCCTTGGTTTCTCTTGATGATGAACTGTGTCATAAGCTGAATAAAGCCTTTTCTTTCCAAGCTGGCTTTGGTGGGTGTTTTTATCACAGCAGCAGAAAGTAACTAGAGCAGCCAGTTTGAAATCTTGGTTCATGGAGCTAGATCCATGAACCCCATGCGGGTTCTATTACTGGTTTCTTGTCTGGGAGTGAATCTCAGCTTATTCATGTCTCTAGGAAATGTAAGCACAGATGGCCCAGCAGGGGCCCTGGGCTCAGAGGTACTGCTGCAGCACAGCCTACAAAATGAGCCGGGCTAAGTGACATGGATTGAAGCGTATCAACTCTGGACTGAAATAAACCTTTTTGTTTATAAACTGATTATCAGATATGTTTTGCAATAACAAAAGGCTGACTTTGTTCAAGTAGGACAGGTCATTTATCTCAGCCAGTGAAGGATGTTCAGATAAGCCGTCGTACTGACTTTCTTCAGTTCCTTTTTAGTGAAGTTTAGCAAGAAAAGGATAGATTATAGACAATCTGCTGATTCTCTGACTCCCCCTGAACCATATGATTCAAATATGTTAGTAAGTATATTAAAAATCTCTTATAAACAAGGCCCTATATCCCCACTATTATAGTTTGTCTTTTATTGATGGATTTAAAAAATGACAAAAAGCTACTCAGGGAAGAACAGATTTATTTCCATTTCCAATTCTCAGGCCACAGGGCTGTGGGGGCAGGAACTGAAGCACTGACCATGGAGGAATGCTGTTTAGTAGATTGCTTCTGCTGGCTTCTGTTCAGCTACCTTATTTATAAGTCCCAGGCCTTAAAACCAGGGGTTGCACCACTTCAGTGGTCTGGGACCTCTTAAATCAGCCTTACAGACATGGCTGGCCATAGGCCAATCAGATGGAGAAAAGTCCTCACCTGAGATTCCCCCTTTCCAGGTGTGTCCAGTTGACAACTGAAGCTGTCCAGCACAACTAAAATGGTCAAAGATATATTAGTGCTTATCCATAAGTAGTCATTATTTTACCCATCAGTGTGAGCAAATTCCTGACAGAAACAACTTAATGGGGGAAGGGTTTATTTTGACTCACAGTTCAGGCAGGAGGTCATGGTGATGGAGGCAGACTTGGGCTGTTAAGGGAAGATGGCAGGACCCCATAACTGGTTATAGGTTATATTGTGGGGGAGGGGGAAGCAGAGTCTAGGCAAAGTCTGCCTATCCTCCTCAAAGTTCTCCCTCAGATGTCATCTGAGTGACAAGCCTCCACCAAATTGATCCCCCATCAAAGGTGCCACAGACTCCTCAGACAGCATCACCATCAGGCACCAAGTCAGGTTCCATGAGCCTATGAGAAACATTTCACATTCAAATTACAACATGATATCCTTAAGAACTTTACAAACCAAGAAAAGAATTGTTTAAACTAGATATAAAAGAATTGCCTAGCTGTATGTTTACTAAAGTCCTTTGGAAGTGTTTAAGACCTGGAGAATAGCCATCAGGGAAACGAGTTGCAGGAATACACATAGATACAGCAGAAAAGTAAGCTCAACCAGACAGCTTCATTGCAGTTCAGTTATCATATTCACAAGTCACATTTGGCATGCAAATAATTAGTTTGTGACTTTTTTTAAACCCATGAGCTTCCAAGTCTGTACAAATAACTCTGATAAAAATCACAGCCATTTAAATCAGGTATATAATTTTAAAAGGTAAACTATAAAGTGTAATGTTAATTTTATATAAAAGTTAAATTTAATAATACTTATTCATATTTAATGCAACATATGATGCTTTTTTGTATAGAGTACGAGTATGATCTGTTAGGTTCCAAAACAGCCTGTTTAATGAATATCTCTGGTCATCAGTGGGCCCTTATACATTTAAAATTAAATGTATTTATTTGGTTTTGTATTTGAAGAGGAGCCTCAAGGTGTGTGTAGAGGTCAGAGAACAATTTGCAGGAGTCAGTTCTCTCCGTCCACCGTGTATGACTCGAGGATCAAACTCAGGACATCAGCCTTGGTGACGTGTATTTACCTGCTGAGCCATCTCCTGCCATGTCCACTCCTACCTGCCTCAGACTTTCGGATGTTGAGAGGGCTCCTTATCTTAAAATGAAAGAAAGACTCTTTTCTGGTTCACATTTGTGTTCATTTTTAAAATTGTATTTATTTTTATTTTATATGTATGAGTATATTGCCTGCATGTATGTAAGTGTACCCATGTCTTACGGTATCCCCAGTGGTCAGAAGAGGGTATTAGGTTACCCTGGAACTAGAGTTAAAGACAGTTTTCAGCCACCATGTGGATGCTGGGAACAGAACCTGGGTCTTCTGTATGAATAGTCAGTGTTCTTAACTGTTGAGAAAAATATACATAAATTGAGAAAAATATACATAAAATAATCATACTTTTAACATAATCCATGAACTTTTGATCTTATAAAATGCTTATATCTTTGAGGATTTCTCCCTCTTTTTCTTATTTTCTTATGTACCTCATTCTTATGCATGATTTGTGATTGATTATTGATAAGATGTGGTACTTCCCTGGCAAGAAAAATCCCACTAGTGATCCCTACACAGGCCCCACAAATGGAGTTCTCAGTGCTCCATCAGCCTCTGGCCTCTGAATGACAGCCTGAACCAGGAAGCACATGGGCATTAAATGAATCATTTTCATCCAGAGAGGAGGGAGAGAAAGGGGAAGGGGAGGGGAGTTAGGGAAGAGATGGAGAGGGGAAGGCGGAGCAGAGAGAGAATGAGTCTGCACCATTTTCAGGTGGACTTTTCATTTCAAGGGCACTGCACCCATTCCAGACACTGGAATGGGGTGGAATCAGGCCCACACTGATCTCCATCCTGTTAGGTCCCATCGTTATTCTGTTGTTATTACTAACCCTAGGACCATCTATACTGAATAGGTTAGTCGCCTTTATGAAAGATTGGGGGCAACTCAGCTAATCCCTCCAGGGCTAGCCTCTTGCCAGCACTTTACAGGCAAAATCTGGGATAATGGAATGGTCCCTTGAAGAGCTCGGAGCACATAGATGCTGGCAGCAGAGACCACATTGACACACAGTAGAAAAGAAGCCTGCTTTCTCCACTCTCGTGCCCACTCCAGAATAGAGAAAACAACTCAGGACAGTTGAAGGCTTGCTGTGGAACTTCAAGTCCACTTGCACTTGAGACATGGTGTTATTTTTAGTGAAAAATGACTGGAGTTGCTTCATACTCACAACAACAGTGTATTTGAGGAAAGTTTCTTTGTGCTTGCCCTTCATCACCCCCCCCCCCCCTTACCCTGTCTGCCTGGCTCCGGCAGGGCCAGAGCAAGAGGAGTCACAGAAGGACATCAGGCATGTCTCCCCCCCCCCCACACACACACACACACATACACCTAAAGAGAGGAGCCCCGGAGCCGCACAGTGAGGGCAGAACCTCAGTAGTCACAAACTGGACTCTGTGGGATCACAGCTGGGAGGATGGAGAGCAGGGAGGCTTGCACTCCCACTTCAAGCTTCTCCATAGCCCACTGGAATATAGGAGTGATTTTGTGATCTTCCTCATCTTCCTCTAGCTTCTGCCACATGTTTCTGTTTCTCTGCAAGAACAGAGGACATCAAAAGAGACCCCCCAGAATTCCCCTACCACACAGGCTGACCCAGATAGAACCTCACACATGGGCTATAGCCCTGACTGCCCACAGACAGAGGACCCAGCTCCTTAAAGCAGAGCCAGTCTCTTGACTTCTGCTCCTCCTAACAGAGCTCTTGAACATATCTCATCAGATGTTGCTTCCTTGTGGGAGAGCTCACAGAACCAGAGTGAGGACTGCTGAGCAAGTAAGAGATGGCTAGGACCTGTTCCGGACCCCAGCCCTGCTTTCTGTGCTCTGGACTTTGAAACCCAAACTCAGGTGTGTCACTAAAGCAAAAGACAAACTTCCAAACCTCCATCTGTAAAGGAGGCCCACACTGATCTCCATCCTGTTAGGCCCCATCATTATTCTGTTGTTATTTCTAACCCTAGGACCATGTATACTGAATAGGTTAGTCGCCTTTATGAGAGAAAGATTGGGGGAAATTCAGCTAATGACCTTAAGGACACATTATACCCCCCTTTATCCACACCACCTAAGCAGCCAGTATGATAATGTAGACCAGAATACTTCTGTCTAAGCTAGGCAAAGAGAGACCAAGATTGGCGTCTCAAGTAACAAGAGAAAATGGGGGAATGAGGAGATAAGAGTTAATTCCAGTCCTCCACTCTGGACAAACAAAGGTTAAGCATTCACCTTTCCAGAAGTCCACCAGATGCATCCGGGAGGATTAAGAAACAGGCCCGGTGGTATTCACTTTTCCCCAGGCTGAAGTCCACCCGATAACATCCGAGGCTTGGGAAACAGGCCTGGCCTGAACCTATAAAGAAAAATTCACCTAGACCAGGCTCCTTTAAAAGACACCCCCAGCCCCACATCTTCGAAACCACTTCTCCCGGCCTGCTGCGTCAGGAGGGTGGTGGTCCAAGCTCGAGCTTGAATTAAAGACTTTGTATTTACATCGGAGCCGCGTGTCCTGGTGGTCTTTTGGGGGTCCCAGTGATCTGGGCATAACACATCACCTTACAGAGAACATGGGGCTAGCTGCACCTACTACTCCCTCACAGCTGGGAGATGAGAGGAACAAATGTGTAAAGCTTTGTTACATGTTTACACGTCATTTCATTTCCTAAGTCTTTCAGCATGAACTTTTGTTACCAAATGCAAACTTACTGTTTCTCTATCCATGAAATGTTTCTTTATAAGTGGTACAAACTAAATATGTTACATTTCTAATGTATATCTTATAAATAGTATGAAATATATTTTTTTCATTTAAAACCATTTATGGCTGCCCAGGCATGTTTCATATCTGAGTATATATAATATTCTTTGTTGTGTCAATTATTTTTCTATTGATGTGATAAAAAGAAAAAAAAAACATGGGCAGGGCAACTTATAGAAGGAAGAGTTTAATGGGCTTGTGGTTTAGAGCAATAAGAGTTTGTCACCATGGGGAGGTGTGGCTTGAGGCAGCAGGGGTAGAAAGCTGAGCACTCACATATTTAATGAGGTACAGGAAGCAGAGAGGGAACCTGGCAATGGGGCAGGACTGAACTCTCAGAGTCCACCCCCAGTGATGTGCTTCCTCCAGGAAGGCCACACCTCCTAATCCCACCCCCATGCCCCGGGGAATTCCTGTGGGAAAAGGTCTTGTTTAAACCACCCAGTTCCCTTTCCTATCAGACAGGAATGCGAGTGGGGAGTTCTGAAATCCCCTACATCTCCCAGAAACCTACAGATGAAGAAAAACAACACCAACAGTTGAAATATATCTCATAAGGGTGACAGAAAGTGAACACACAGCTCTGTCTGGGGAAGATGAGGAAAGGCACCTGTGAGAAAAGAAGAGCTGGATGGTGAGTCAGGCTCAGACACAGCCTGCCTACAGGAGAAGCTCACGAGGCAGGGGAGCACTCCAAAGGGACACAGAGCTAGGTCATTCCCAGGACTCAACAGAGACCCAGGGGACAGTCAAGACCTGCAGGGCTACCAAAGCTGAGGTTGCTCCTCAGCCCCACCCTCAAAGGGATGGAGAACTTTCCAGAAATCTAAGGTGAACAATGAAGAAGCACAGAGAAGAACTGAGGTTTAATGGAGAAAGACTGCCACCTTCAGACAGAGGTAGCACACCATCAGAGAAGAGTCCTCCACTTTCAGACAGGTGTCCCTCATTTCACACAGGGCTCCTCCACCATCAGACAGGAGCCCTCTACGTTTATACAGTAATCTTCCATCTTCAGACTTAAATATTCTTCCTTCAGACAGGAGTCCTCCACCTTCAGACTGGGTGTTCCATCTTCAGATGGAGTCTTCTACCTTCATACAGGGATCCTCCACCTTTAGAGAGGAATCCTCCACCTTCAGACATGAGTCTACCATCTTCAGACAGGAGTCCTGCACCATCAGACAAGAATCCTCCCCAGGCCTTCCCTGGACAATGTGACTGCACTCAACACCCATGTGTTCTTTTCATAGAGTAAGGATTTTTGGTCACTGCTTGACCTTTACAGGGGGGATAAGTGTGGACCAGGAGGACCATGCTCTCTGTAGTCCATCATGATGCCCACAGGACTCACAAAATGCTTTGGCTATTTCCTGTGTGTATAACTCAAGGTGGCCTACTCATGATATACTTATTTTTGTTGATTCTTAATTTCTCACATTGAAATATTTAATCATCTCTATACTCAGCCTTAAACTTTCTCTGCACTCATTCCTTAAGTGATTACCTTAAATCTCTTGCCTTAAATATCATGGCAACAAAAACCCAATCTCCCTTGAGTTTTCTAATTCCTTTGCAAGCCCTCTACACTGCAATTCTAATCAGTACATAATAGTATCTCAATGATTATTTACCAAAAAATAAAAACTAAATTTTTCTTTTGTTTCAGATTGTATATATCTTGAATGTGAGAATATTTAAACAAAATTGACTTAACATAATCAAGCAAAAGCCCTGTAAAATGGAGAGCTCAGGTTGGTGTCCTGCTCCACAGTAATTAGAGACACCCACGCCTTGCACTTTCTGCCCTGGCTGTGGCCTGGCCCCTTCTATTTTTATTCTTTTCTTGTCCAGCCCCATCTATCCTGTCACCGCCCCCCCACACACACACACCTGTTACTTGTTCCTTCTTGTTAGTCTTTAAAATTCAATGAGTTATAGATTAAATAAAGTCTGATTTTCATTCCATGGCAGGTAGCTCTGTCTATCTGTTGTTCTTGTAGTAGCAGATGACCCTGGACCTTCACAGGAGAACAGAGGCAGACCCATAGAGAATCAGTGGTTACTTTCTGATGAGTGAGTGCCCTTTCCAGAGAAGACTGTAGGGGAGTTACTTTCAGTGTGCTTACCTCCTTTGTATGTGAAGAGCACATTGCCTACTTAAGTCTCAGTTTGTACCATCACCTAGGATGCTGTGCAGTTAACATCTTTCAGTGTACCGGGTGCCAAGCTGAAGGATGTCCTTAAGATTCAAAGCTCCTGAGGAGGCTTCCCCTGCTGCCTGCCTGGAACTTCCTTGTCCTCTGCCACCTTCATTGCCTGTACGTCTACATACTACTTGACACCATCTGGAGACTATTTGTCCCACAAGTAGGTTTATTTACTTCTGGTTGGAATGGAAGCTCCAGGAAGGATGGGTGTGGTTTATTCAGTGCTATAACCCAAGGAGGGGAAATACCCTGCTTGCACCACGCACTCCATGAATATTTGTAACACACCCTGTCTTGGTGAATCAGGTACTTGAAGAGCAGATCAAGGGCTCTCATCCACCCCTACTCAGTTTGTAATGTATAACCTCTTCATGTAACAGTCTCCAGCTTTGGGGGATCGCTGTGCCATATTCAGGACCATCATCTCTTATCAAACAGCACAACATACATGGGAATACACCTGTGCTGAGACTACACAAAGATGGTATTTTAAGTAGCAAAATTTTATTTTAAGTGGCACATCGCATTAAAAAATATTTGCATTCCTAAGGTCTTTTATTGCCCTCATACCCTGGGTTGGGTACTATTAAGCTCATTTAGCAAAACAAGGTTCCTTTATCTAAAACAGGCAGAACTCTAGTAAGCTGGTAATCAAAAAGAGGGGTTAAATCAGTCTGAGTTTGAGAGTTTGAATAATAAATGCCTCCCACCAGGCATGGTGGCCCATGCTTTTGGTCCTAGCACTCCAGAGGCAGAGGCAGGCAGATCTTTGTGAGTTTAAGGCCAGCCTGGTCTACAGAGTGACAGAGTGAGTTCCAAGATAGTTGGGGCTGCAGGGAGACCCTGTCTCGTAAAGACCAAAAAAAAAAAAAAAGAAAAAAAGAAATGCCTCCCATAGGTTTACACCTAGGAACACTTGGTCCTGGCTGGCGGTTCTGTGTGCAGTTTAGAAGGTGTGCTTCGCTGGAGGAAGCCTGCCACTGGGGTTTGGCTTTGCGAGGTCATAGCCTTGCCCCCCTCCAGGTACCCGCTCTGCTTCTACCCATGTGTGCCTGAAGATGTGATGCTCAGCTTTCTGCTCGTGGCTGCCTCCTTCCAGGCTTCCTCCACCAGAATGGAGTCAGATTCTCCCTCTGAAGCCTTAAGCCCAATCAACTCTGCTATCTATAAGTTGCCTTGTTCTGGCCCAGAACCTGATGACCACTGGGCTGTCTTCTCAGTGGCCAGTTTCTTCTGCTCCTGGGTGGAGAAGTGCTCTGTTCTCCTTTCTTGCCTGTCCACATGTGAGGGGTCCTAGGCCTCTCCGCAAACTCCCCATTCATTCCTCCGCATGTGCCCAACTGCCTTTCCACTATAAATCTTGTGGACTATTTTACTCAGTATAAATTTTCCCCATCAGACCAGAAGCAACTTTTTCTCAAAACATTCCCATCAAAACACAGAAGCAAATGACTGTTAGAATTGGAAAATAATTTGACTTTGGGAGTGAGCTGCTAAGGAAGGAAGAAGAAATTATTTATAGCCAGAGGAAAGTGCTCGGCTCTACTAAAATTATACTAAGAAACAACTACTTTCTGTGACGTGGAAGACGCTACTATGCCATGTGTCTGTGAAACACTCTGTACAAGGCATCCTGACCTGCCCATTCCAAGTGTACAGGGCTAACATCTGCTTCACAGAACTCTGACAAATCTCATCTGCCCCTTGACCCCAGCCTCAGGATGAGCTGGGTTTATTTTAGGGCCATGGTTTCCTTGTGGGGTTCTATAGTGAGCTAAACTAAACTAATTTCTCCCTCCTCGCTAATTGATAACACATGGGCTCATTTATAGACACTCCTGAGTGCTCTTTTAAAATTCACATATCGTTCTGAAGAAAAACTAATGGTCCATTGAGTCAGGAGATCTGCATGTGACGGGAGCTGGTACCAGATGTCGCAGAGAAAAGCAGAAAGCCCAGAAATGTTGTAACCATTAAAATGCCCAGCACAGGGAGAAATCCTTTCTGACCCAGGGTGGAGATCAATCACAAGTTTATAAGCAAAAGGACCATTCCTGTTGGCAAAATTTCATAGGGATAAGTGCAGCTACACGCACTATGGTGCCGTTACAAATTAAGCTAAATGCATTATGAACAGTTGGTGACTATTAACAGTTACTATACTTTTCAACAGTCTTTAACCATTTTCCTCAACTCCTCTCATGCTAATGATGTGTTAATCACCACCTAAACAAGGCAAATAATGAGACATCTCAATGTGTCGCTGGAGATGGAGAAATGGGAATATTCAAAATATGGTGACAATATAACAAATTTAAAAAGAGACATTTCTAGACATGATAGAAAAGCTGCATCAATGAAATCTCCACAGGATGGTCGTCTAACAAGATTTTCATATGAGAAAACCAGTTGGCATGGCCAGGTGGATAGGGGGGTAATGTTGCAGGGTCCCGCCTCAAGATGAAGAGTGACAGGCAATGGATGGATGCTGATGGAGGGAGAGGATTTGTTTCCTCCAGGGACTAACTCCTTGAGAGGTTGTGTCACTCTAAGTGGGTAGCTCTAAACATAGGCCCACAAGGGCACCACCAAATAGACTCAGTGCGTTTTTTTTTTTTTGTGTGTGTGTGTGTGTGTGTGTGTAACAATAATAATCAAAGAAGAGGTGGGAGGAGTTGGACGAACACTAAGAAGTGTGGGAATGATGCAGCGATTACACTCATCTGTGATAGTCACAAAAATAAAGCATTGGAATTCAAAGGGGCAGCTTCCTCAGATATCTCAGGATGGGAGCTAAGGCTGTTCAGGGAACATAGCAATAAGTCTACAACATGGAAGCAATATGGACAGAAATATACCCGAGTCCCACACGATGCATCAGCCGAGCGTGGGAACTTTTCATGGGCTCGATCCTGTGCGTCTACGGACATGAATGTGAGCAACGTGCTCCTGAATAATGGTTAAAATATGGACTAGGGGGGCTGGAGAGATGGCTCAGCAGTTAAGAGCGCCGACTGCTCTTGCAGAGGACCTGGGGTCGATTCCTAGCACCCACATGGTGGCTAAGAACCGTCTTTAACTCCAATTCCAGGGGAATCCGATGCCCTCTTCTGACCTCCACGGCATTGCACAACACGGGTGCACCAACCTACATGCAGACAGTACACTTGCACACATAAAAAATAATTAAAAAAAGAATAAAAACGTTTTGTTAAAAAATATGGACTAGGATCTAGTCTACACAAGCAGTCCACTCAGCTGAATAAACCTGTCCACACAGCTTATCCAGGCATGACCAGAGAGAATGCTGCAAGGTTAACAAACTTTCTCTTGGAATGGAAGAATTACAAATTCTGATCCTTTTTCTCTTTTTCCTTCCCTACAAAAGGTGTAGTAATGCTGTAGCCTGAAAAATACAAATTATTTTACACAAAACTACAATTGCTTAAAGCTAAAATCTTCTTCCTAGAGGTGGGCAGATCTCTTCTTCAACAGTTCCCTCTAGTTAACTGAGACATGTTAGCTTTTTCCAAGGGATCTTTAACAAACTCAGTGACAGAGAAAATAAGGAGAAAGAGCAAAGAAAAGACAGGGAAGGACAGGAAAGATAAAAACAGCCAGGCTTCTAAAGTACAGGTTCCAGGCTCCATAATAACCACTTTCCCAGCTCCTGGGCGGTCTTGGCCATCATCTTGGCCACATGGCCCCAAACATTGATCTGACAGAGTCCCAGCAGCGTCTGTGAACTTTGTATGTTCAGCTGCAAGAAAAAAATCCCTCTTATTTTCTAATTCAAACTCACAAAGAGTTGTCTTCAGTTTATTCCAGTTTGCCTGGCTACTCAGTACACAAGCACTCAGACCAGGTAATGGGCTATTTCTTCTCCCAAATTTTCTTTTGAGGGATATTAATTATTTGCAGCCAATTGAGAAGCCATTTGGAACCAAAAGATAAATGAGCTTGCCATTCGAACAAATGCACTGCTTTTTTTTTTTTTTCTGTTCTCGACATTTTCACTCCCTCTAATACTGCAGGTTATAGGATGATCTGTCCAGTCAATGTCACCTTGCTGTCTCCGAATGTCTCAATTTCAATTTTACAGTCCTAAAGCAAGAAGAACACATAAGGAAACACCCACCTGAGAGCAGTTTTCTTAAATATGTCCCCTTTCCCTTTTCCAAACCTAGTTCAGAATTTACTGCGTGTCCATACTCCTGCAAATGTAAATGAGTGTGCATGCACACGCATGTGCAAGTGTCCCTTGTGTGCATGCACACACATGCATATATGTGTGCATGCATGCATTTGTATGTGAGCCTGCACGTGTGTGTGTGTGTGTGTGTGTGTGTTGCTGAAGATTGAACTCAGCGTCTCACATATGCTAGACTGGCACACCACCACTGAGCCACACCCCAGCCTGGAATTTACATCTGTGACAGGTCATCTTTGGTGCTTTTCATTCTCAACCCACCAGTTTGCAGGCAGGCATTGCTTGCTCCTATTTTGAGTCTGTCTGGTTCACGTTCAAGCTTTGGCTTCTTTCTGCCTCTCTATGACAGGCATCAGCTGTTATGCCTCTAGAGCCTTCACTTGCTCGCTCTACAGTATTCAAATCGGGATTTGAGATTCTGAACCCTTAGTCTGTAGTGTCAAGAGCCCTTAGCTTAGAACTCTGTGACCATCAGCAGACAGCCTAACCATTCTTATCTTCAGTGTTCTTATCTGACAAAATGCAGGTAACATCCCTTTGTGAACTTTCGGGGGACCATGCCTGTCGATTGCTTTCCACCATGACTAGCTGACAGGAGCACGGCTGTCGATAGATTTTACCCATGACTGGCACACAGTAGGGTGCTTGCTGACAGGACACCTAACTTGGCTAGCTTTCATTCAGTCTCAGCAGTTTGGAAGGGTTATTAGCCCATGTTCCCTTCCAAACAATACCTCGGAGGCTACAGGAAGGGAGGACTGTGAAAAAAAGCTTGATTTTTCAGCAGGGGTGGGCTGGGGCTGGTCTCTTTCTGTAAGCTGCTGGACTCTTCTGTGTTCAAAGAAGGAGAAATGACCTGCCTATCACTCCCTGTCACAAATACAAATCAGACACATCTCTGTATCCAGACAGGCAGATCAGTGTGCTTGCTGCCGAGGACACATCTGTCCTGAAAGCCTGCCCATAACAGACACGGCTAAGGGATGATTCCTCACAAAGACTCAGATTACTTCGTGGCAGAGGAACACTGCATTTCAGTGGTTGTGGCATTCATTTTCTCCTCTCTGGATGTTTCCTCCAAACCATGTGAGGTGGGCAGTTGTTGGCTGGCTGGGCTGCAGAGGTAGACAAGCAATATGTCAGTCCCATGTTCTTTGTGGTTCTCATTCTTGTTCACAAAGAGGAGGAGGCCTGGTGCTGGAATAGATAATGGCAAGAGCAGAGACAGAATGGTCGGAGACAGGAACAGGAGGGCAGAAAGATGCGCCTGGCTACCAGATCCTTTTAGTAAGAAGAGTATTTGTGATCTCAAGCTAAACAAGCAGAGAGGCTGGGATCATACAACTGAAGGATGTGGGTAGGGAGGAGGGAGGATGCAGGCGGCCAACTTACAAACAAGGAGGACTATGGCTGGAGAAGCACAGTTGGTGAATGCTTCAAATAATGTATATTTCTGAGTTAGGTACCGAGACAGCTTACGTTCTGTTCCCCTCCAAAGTGGTGCCAAAACTCTGGACTCAGGTGCCAATAAAGAGACATTATGTGGAATTATGGCCAGTGGAGATGTCACCAAGGTAAAACATGGCCAATGTATGAGTTTTTCCATCATTGTCACAGCAACACACCTGGAAAAAGCCATTAAGGAAGGAAAGGTTTATTTTTGGTCAGTGTTCAAGCTGAAGTCCATCTGTGACTGGGAAGGCTTGGTGACAAGAGTCAGCAGCGACTGGTCATGCCGTGTCCACAGTCAGGAAACAGAGAGTAATGGATGCTAATGCTCAGCCTGCTTTCTCCTGGATTCATTCCAGGACTCCAGACCATAGAACCACTCCGCCCATAGCGAATCCGATTCTTCTCACTTCAGTTAATCTAATCTAGACACAATCCCTCTGTAGCCAGGATGCATCTGACCAGCTCTGAAGCCTTCAGCCCTGGCATGTCCTATGAGAGCTGAGTCTCTCCAGAGCACAGCCTCACCTTCTCTGACCCATGAGGGAGCATAACAGATTCCAGACTGTCTAAGCAAGAGAGGAAAGCAGGTGAGTCATCGTCCCTGCCATACTTTTCAGGAGATCTCCCTCACCCCCCATGGCTCTTCATCAGACCTAGGCACCTGGGTCACAATGCCACACAAAACTCCATTCCAACTATTAACTTTTAAAACTCAAAGGGCCTAGTCTGTAAGACAGGAGATGCTGGAGGTGCAGAGTGGCCCACTCAAGGCCACGGAGCTCCTTAGTGCTAGTTCAAGCCAACCTAGAATCTTTGCTTGGTTCTCCATGACAGCAAGTCAGCTCTGCCTGAGCTGAGGTGCCAGAGTGGGGCCATGGGAAAGCACTCACACACTCAGACATTCTGTAACTCACACACTCACATGTTCAGACTCATGCACATACGCACGCATTAAGTTACACACACATACACTCTAATAAAAACTCAACATTCACATAGACACACACAGTCACACACACTACTCTTACACACAAATTTACACACACACACACACACACACATACACACTCAGTCATTCACTCACTCATTGGGAGCATAACTAACCCTGGGACAGGATTGAAATATCTCCCAGGTCACATGCAGGGGTCACTCTGCTTTGAAATTAGGTGAGAGTTTGTTTTGGCTCCCCAAACTCTAAATCAGGAATGTGAAGAGGCATTTAAGACACAGTCTTATGTCCTGATTTTGGGCTGTTCTTAATCCTTGATTAGAATCATCTGAAGACCTGGTACTGGAGAGGTGGAAACAAGAAGGCCAGGGCAGGGGGGAGATGCTTTGGGGTATGGATATTGTACCCTCTCTGCAGCCCAAGGAAGCCCCTTAGGGTCCAGGAGACACCCTGTTTATTTGTCCTCCAAGGGGATTGTGATGAGACGATGGTTGTTGGGAGATTCTCCTGCTCTGTAAGGAAAGCAGAATGTGCCTAAAGCCTTAGCTCTGTCCACAAGCAGAACTCCCAGAGTCCCCTTCCAGCTTCTGGTAGGAAGACTTCATAGGGACAGCTCTAAAAACACAGCTGAGGCTCCACGCAGCTTCTTCTTTCCTTGCCGTGCTCCTGTCAGTCTGCTCTCTCCAACGTACATTCAAGCTGGCCAAGAAAACCCTGAGTAGAACAAGACACCTATGGACAGGCATTAGCTAGCAACAAGGTCACAGGTTAACAATGGCCCAAAGAGAAGGTGACTGCCAAGATGAAATGATTTTTTAGTAACTTCAGATGAGTTGTTACAGAAGATAATAAATATGCTTAAAGAGCAAAAAGGCCAGATCTGCTACGCTCATGGCATTGCCGTGTCCTTTCACAGTGATAGTCGAATCTGGAGAGGTGTAAGGTCATTAGACCTACCATGGCACGAGCGGGTCATGTTTTCAGTAACACTGCTGCTGTGGCCCTGCAATCAATAATGTTGCAGCCATGGCTGGATCCAAAAATAGTTTCTCATTCCTTTTGAGCATTTTAAGTATAACAATCCACAGAGAAGCTTAGCAATTACCCTGGTAAAGAGCAGAAATAGGTAACACTATAACCCCAGTAAGAAATAGGTAACACTATAACCCCAGTAAGAAATAGGTAACAATATAACCCCAGAAAGTGTAACAGTATTAAAGTTTAGAATAACCCTAATGTTTAATTGTGAAATTTTAACATTTTGAGCATCTTTTAGCAGGCTTTTCAGTTTGAAATAATTAAAGACTGGTTTATTATATTTACATATTAGTTACCTATGCAGAAATCTTTACTTTGCTAATGAATGTTACCACATTTGGGGAAATCACTTTTTTAAACACAAGTTCAAAGTCATCAGCAGTATAAGTGACATATAATTGTGAACAAGAATCATTGTAATGTTTCAAAATGTTTTCCTAACTTCTTAAGCTAAACCAAACTGTCATGAGAAAAAAACTTAAAACTATTAATCCCTGTTTGTCTCCAGGTGTAGGATTAAATCATCCATCCCCCAGTAATCACCTGATTCTAAACAAGAAGTCAGAATTGAAGGTAAAGCTAAAACCATCAGGATATTTAATGCTGTTGTTCTCCCAACTTGGTTAAGAATCCCCAGGTGTCTGTAAAGCTTCTGACCTTCCTTTACCTCCTCGAGGGCCCTAAACAGCACTGTGTGAGCATCACTCTTTGTCTCTGAGCATCCTGAGATTGAGGCTTCACAGGACTTAGTGTGAACTGGGGAAAGTGTGTACTGATAGCCTATAGCCTGGTCATGCCCTGCTGACAGGCAGTCCCCTGCCTCAGCTCCTTTCACCTTTTATATATGTATAGGCCCAAATTAAAGGAGTATCAGGGTTAGGCAACTTTCACCTTATTCATACTCTTACACCTTGAACTTCCTACAACATCCAAGATTAAAGACTAACACCTTGTTCTGAGTGACCATGCCCTTGGCTACTACCTCAAGGAGAGTCAGTCCATGTTCTGAGAAGAAGAGGTTCTGCTAGAAATAGCTCTGGACACATGCCAGACTTATTGTCTCCTTAATGAGAGGCCTCTGTCCATCATCGAGGAAGTCATTTGTGAGCACCACATGCAGTGTATCCTGGGTAACTGCCATTGATCAGAACAATCACCACTGCTGTTGTTTCTTCCCAGACCTCTCTACTCAGCTTAGCCCCCAGGGCATGTGCTATGAAGTCTCCTCCCTCCAAATGAACCCATGCTGTTATCTACATGAGACCCTCAGCCACTCCAAAGGGACACTAGAGTAGAAAGCTAAGAATATCAGGAGTGGGTTAAAACCCGAAATTTTTCTTTACCTAAGGGATGCTAAAAACTCCACCAGAAAACTTCTTCCTTTTTTTATTTTTATTTTTTTGAGATAGGGTCTCCCTTTAGTATAGAAAACTCCTAGAAATGATTAAAACTTACAGTAAAGTTTTTTCAGTAAAGGCTACATTAAAATCTGTAAACTTTCTTTACACCAACAATAAGCAACTGGAGAAGAAATATAAGTAGACCTTCCCAATCACAATAGCCCCCCCCAAAAAAAAATCCTGGGAACAAACCTAACCAAAGACACCAAAGACCTCTACAACAAAAATTTTAAAACCCCCAACTCCGAAGGTGATAGAAGAAAAAATTGGTAGCAATCTGCATGCATAGGAGTAGGAAAAGACTTTCTAAATCAAACAGCAGCCATGCAGGAAATAAGGTCAACAGCTGACAAGTGGGACCTCATCAAACTCAAAAGCTGCTTTACAGCAAAAGAAACAATCAAGGAAGTGAAGAGAAAACCAACAGAGTGGGAAGAAATATTCACCAGTGATACATCTGACAGAGCATTAACATCCAGAATATATAAACTACTATAAAAAATAAAGAAGACAAATGACTCACTCATGAGTAAAGAGCTGAACAGAGACTTCACCAGTGAGGAAGTAAATATGGCTGAGAAACATCTTAAAAAGTGTTCAACATCATTAATATTTAAGGAAATGCAAATTAAAACCACTCTAAGATATCATTTCACTCTGATAAGGCTGGCTAAGATCAAGAAAAACAAATGCTGGAGAGGTTATGGGGAAAGGGAACACTCATCCACTGCTGGTAGGAATGTAAACTCATACAACCACTGTGGAAAGCAGTGTGGAGACCCCTTAAAAGATTCAAAATGAGCCTACCACCTGACCCAGTCATACCACTCCTGGGTATATACCCACAAGACTCATCCTACCACAGAGATACATGCACAGCTATGTTTATTGCAGGTCTCTTCACAATAGCGAAGAGCTAGAACAAACCCAAATGCCCCTCAACTAAGGAGTGGATAGAAAAAATGTGGTACATCTACACAATGGAGTGCTATGCAGCAGTAAAGAAAGATGGCATCATGAACTTTCCAGGTAAATCGATGGAACTCAAAGCCATTATGCTAAGTGAAATAACACAGTGCCCCCCAAAATCAGGGAATGGTTTCCCTCATTTGTGGATGCTAGTATCAAATTTCCCAATTGAAACGCAAGCTGAGCAGCATTATTGTTATATTTCTTTCTATCTGAAAGCAACTGTGATGTTATAATGTGAATCTCTTAATGAGCCCTAGAATTAACTTACCACTTACTTTCAGACATGGTAATTAATGTATATGGGCGGAAGGTATATATTCATATTTTAGAGTAGTATAAAATTAAAAGGGAAAATATGAACTCCTAAACATATAGTGGAGTTAACATACAGTTTATTCCTGGAGGACATAATTCTGGTACATATATGATGTTTATATAGGCATATTTTGGAGCAATACAATTGGGAGGAAACCACAACAACATAATGACTGGGTCAAAGAATGAACTGATATAGTTAAATTCTACCCCAAACAATAAACCTTTACAGAGAAAAACTTTAAAAAGACTGAGAGAAAGATGCAGGACATGTATGACAGAATGCATGAACTGGGGTGGGGTGGGAAGAAGAGAAAAGGGAATGTGTCTAAACTGAACTGAAAAATGATGTCTGAAATACATAAAACATCAATAAAAGTATTATGTTAAAATATTACATAATGAAACTAGAAAAAATATTTACTAAGTACTTGCTATGTGTTTTCACTTGGGATCTCAGTAATCAGTGAGGTATCTTAAGAATTTCCTTGAGTCAAGCAAGACTCCTCTGTCAGCATCAGCTACACCTCACATGCCTGGAAATACTGTGCAGCAGTGGCAGCCATATGCGTGTATATCCCAAATCTAATTGGCTATTAGCTCTCTCTTTGGAGGAATAATTCACGGCTGATGCCACAAGCTTACATCCTCTAGTGGTTAGGAGAAGTTATAAGTCACAGTAAGACCTTGTCATCTTTTACAGAAAAAACATAATTCATGGATTAGCATACCATCCAAACATATGTGTCTATACCAAAGAATACCTACCATAATAATTAGTACTGTTTAAATACCTATATATCTAATTGCTTGTTCCTCATTAGTAGGATTGAAAGGTTATTCCTGAACAAACTGTCAGCCCATGAAAGGAAACAGCCAGAGCTGATCAGAGTCCAAAACGACAACCCCATAGAAAGTAGACTGTTTTGCTTCTCGTCCACCTGTGCCCCTTTTCGAAGCCTAGGGAACAATCTGCAGAAGAGGGGGCATGGTAGAATGTAAGGGCTGCGATTGGGGTGAATGGTGAAACTACAGCAACATAGTCTGGACACTTATTTGATCAACATGATGGTACATATAAGCCCCACCAGCTGGATGGTGGGAGCCTTGGGCTGTGTGGGTTTGGGTATAGCTGCTTGCAAATTGGTTTTACATGAAGGATGCTTGTACTCATAACTTATTAGTTATTGTTAAAAAATTAAAATAAAAAAATTGGAAAAAAAAAGAATTTCCTTTTGGGGGGAGATGGCTGGAGAGATGGTTAAGAGCACCAGCTGCTCTTGCAGAGGACCTGGATTCCATTCCCAGGACCCACATGGTGACTAACAACCATCTATACCTCCAGTTCCAGGGGATCAGATGCCCTCTTCTGACTCCATGGGCATTGCCTGACATGGGTGCACTTAACATACATGTAAGCAATACATTCATAAACATAAAATAAAAATAATAAAATATTAAAAATAAGAATTTCCTCTTTTAGGATGGGGTTCAGTTTCCATTACCCACAGGGTGGCTAACAAGCCATCACTCCAGTTTCAGTGGATCCGACACCCTCTTACGTCTTCTACAGATATTGCATGCATGTGGTGATCTTACAAGCAGGCACAACATTCATACTCATAAAAATAAAAAGAAGCCAAGGGAAACTGATGCCCACAGATGCTAGTTCTACAGTCTGCCTAAAATCACAGGACTGCTGAGGAATGAGGAATGGAGCTGAAATGGCAACTTAGGTTTCTGGACAGAGAGAAAATAAACCTGGAGAGCCAAGTGTGCCCTTTGGAGAAAAGATGATATACAGAAAACCAGGAATGAGTATAAAGACAATACATTAAGTATTTATATTCACTGTAAAAGTTCAAAATTTCAAAAGACAGTGAAACAAGCCATGCATGGTGGCATATGCCTTTAACACAGTAGTAGGGAGACAAAAGCAAGGGATCTCTGTGAGTCCTAGGCCAGCCTGTCTACATAGAGTTCCTGGCCACATAGTGAAATCAAACCCTGTCTCAAACAACAATGAAGAGAAAAAAAAAAAAAAAAACATTTCTATGTGTCTTGTATAAATGTGCCCTGCCATTAATAAAGTGTCAAAGGGCTTTCTCTAAGGGACTATTGTCAAGTAATGGCTGCTGGGGCAGGAGGTAATTTTCCTCAGTGGTGAGGCTGATCATAAGTTGCCGATGCTCTAGTAAATAGCCTCCCACCCATGCTTGAGCCTGCAACTCTAACGAAATTCAGTGGGTCACACACACAAAGAAAATGCTGGCCAGATATGGTCTTCTTGGCAAGAAAGAGAGACTGAATAGTTCAGCAGAAGCAGAGGATGGGAGATGGATTGGGTGAAGAATGGCTAAAATTTATTATATACATGAACAAAACAGTCAGGAATCTTAGAAATTAAAAAAGAAAGAATTTTGAGGGCAGCACCATTTGGTTCTCAGCTTGTTGGTCATCTTCAGGTTCCTCAGTTCCTTCTACACAACAGCAATGTACATCAGAGCCCTGTCCTCATACCGATGCTGGAGATGAGACCTGCACAATGGTCAGAGGAAGACAGACAAAAACACATACGATGCAAAAGCAAAGGAAGTGTACAAAACTTGGAGGGAACATTCAATAATGGTATCATTTTAAAATGCGATTAAAGCAGAAAAAAAAAGAATATTTTATATGCGAAGCGAAATTGGAATTACTGTGTGATTTAATGTTGTCGGTAACCTTCCCCTCCCTCACCAGCTGAGCCAGGAGCTGAGAGTATAAATCTGGTTAAACTGATCTGAAACTGCCATGCTCTCTGGCAAGGATGCATTTTTAAACAACCTCCAAGCGTAGAATTGTAAACTAACCTGAATAACGCAGAGCTGCGAAGATTAATGCCCATTCTGTCAGCCAGAAGATCAGTTATGTCTGCTGTGCAGAACTGACCGGCTCTGACAGATAGCTTGCCAGGACAACATGTGGACTACGTTCATTAAGCAGCCTCCTTTAACATGCAAATACCTCCCAGAGATGACTGTTTGCCTTCCTTGATATTCTGATGTTATTTCTTTCCTCCTGCAACCTGAAACAAGAGCATCTAATGCAAGGAGGATCCAGAAACATGCAGAAAACATGCTAGGAACTGTGCGAGTTTCTGGAGCCAGGAGAAATGTCTCCATCATTCACAATGCAGAGGACAGAACTTGAAGATAAATCACTGGACAATGAAAGTTTACTGTCTCTTGCTCAGTGTCTTATAGCTACAAATATGTGCCATGTCTGATGGATATATTCACAGGGACTTTTTGGGATAAAGAGAATGGTGTAAGTTAGCACTTCCCTGGCAGAAATACGATCAAGGGTACACAAGCTGGGGGCTCTTGTCTCTAAGCTTAGCTCATGCTCAGGTCCCAGGAGGGCAGCCACACAGTCCCATGGATTTTGTGGCTAGGTCCTTGGCAATCCTGTGGAGTTACATTAGTAAGACAAATGGCTAATTCTCTGCAGCCAAATGTTGCACATTTCATGATTAAAGAGAAGCTTCTAAGACTGGGCTTCGTTTATTTCCCCTGCAGTGAAATATGTGTGGATTTATATTTTTCTTTCCTACATAAATACAAGCAGTTACAAAATGTTGGAGGAGCTATTGAAGTTAAATTTGCCACAGGATGATGAAAAGAATCTCCCTCTTGTTCTTTTTGTAAAAAAGAAAGAAAGAAAGAAAGATAGAAAGAAAGAAAGAAAGAAAGAAAGAAAGAAAGAAAAGCACAAGCCACTGTCTAATGATTTCATGACAAATTCATTTAATTATGTTGTTTAAAAGTGAAATAAATAGAATTGAACCTATCCACACACTTCAGCTAGAGTTAAAGCCATGGTTTCTGAAAATCAAGGGCACAGTAAACACTTGTATGTTTAACTGCCCAAGTCATTCAGCAGGACGGGGTGGCATTGCGATAAAACCTCAAAGTTGGAGCTGGCTTCTTCAGTGGCATAAATATACCATGCATTTTTGAGGCTCTTGCATCTGTTATTTGTCCTGTTGCCCCATTTTACCAAAAAGGATCTAATTTTAATACCCACCCTTGAGGAGCCAGGAATGCAGTATGAAGCCAGAGGAGTAACGAGGGTTCATCATGAGGAAGTAACCACACACAGCAGAGGGGTGTTGCAGCTCTGATGACTCATGGCCACCCCTCTTTCCCTCTTACCACTTATAATTTGGCAACACTTCTGGAAAGTTAGAGGTGGCGTTTGCAAGAGTATGTGCTAAGGCACTGTGGTTTCTCTCTTGGGTGGCCTGCCTTGCTCTCCACCCCCACTTACCTCTGAAGCCTGAAACCTTGGCCCATATCTTCACAGCCTATTGGAGACCCAAAGCCAGGGACTCTTGGTTAACTTCTTCCAGAATCCTGCCCCAGTCACTGTGAAGGAGCTCTCTGCAGAGCAAAAGATGACCTACATACCTCCATTAGGATGACAGAGCCAGACACTGTGTGGGGTGTGGGTACTTTCCAGGAAGAACACCTTCACTACACAGTGAATCAACAGGAAATTTCATGAGAGACCTCAGCATCTCCAGCTTGTGAGAAATGCATTTCTGCATAAGCAACCCAGTCTGTGACATCTTGTTATGGTAGCCAAAAAATGGCCATCCTCAAATGGTCTTCCCTAGGTGTACACTGAACACAGTTGTGAAGCACAGTGAAGACAGAAGACAGCTCACAAGAATACTGACTCTTGCAGGAAACCCTAGCACAATCTTCACATCAGATGGACAAACGCACCAACCTGGGCAGAAGTACAAGCTTTTGCTAAAAGCTACTTAAGTTGTACATTTGGCTGAGGAACTTGCTGGGGGGCGGGGGGGCACATCAAGGGTTATATTTATACAGCAAGCTACAGAAGGACAGAGATTAAGCAAAAGAATTATTAAACAAAAAGAAGCCAGAATTTGAAGACTAGGAAAATTCTTCGCCTGTGTGTGAGAGAGAGAGAGAGAGAAAGAGACAGAGAGAGAGAGAGAGAGAGAGAGAGAGAGAGAGAGAGGATTCTATATATGTAAATGTGCGTATGTACATATATAAGTAGGATAAGAACTTTCCTAACTCCTGCCATACACAGAAGCAAGATGCATGCATATGGAGAGATCTGTGGACATCCTTAATAATTTACTGGTTAGTGGTTCATTACAGCTACAACCCATTAGCCGGTCATGTGGCGAGCCAGCTTAGCTCTGCAGCATTTCTTCTACATGTCTGTTATTTTAACAAGTTACTGAATTATCTGCTCACATTCCACTTATTTCTCTGTCATCACAGTAAGTTTGAAGATTAGAGAAAAACGTGACCTACTCAACAACTACTGGCTGTATTTTCTTTGCCTTACAAAGATGTCTGCGTCAGGCTCAGAGAAGGAACTGTGCTTAATGTTTAGGGTGGGGACCATGGGAGATGGGTGGGTGCTTTTGTTTTGTTTTCTTACATGTTCTCCTGCAACATTCCTTGCTCCTGTTTATGACATTTTCAAAAGAATATTAAATACATTCAGCTTGCAACTTTCCTTTGCCTCTGTCTTCACAAAGATTTTTTTTTTCCCTGAGGAATAACAAACTCAAAAGGCTCTGGTGCCCAAGGGTGGTCTGAAGCTTTAATGTGGCACTTGGGCAGAGGATCCTTCTGAGAGAGAACAGCAGGGGACTGACTACAAGAAAGAGTCCCTTAGAAGAATTTATGTGGTTTAGAGATCTTTCTCCTAGTAAAATCAATGGACAACTATAACATTTAGTCTGATAAGGAAACTATAAAAAGGAAAACATAAGACTCAAATTATTGACTCATAACATAAGACATTAGACACCTCTGCCACATTGCACGGAAAGGATTAGCTGTGGCCCAATTTCATTCAGAGGAGCGTGAACACGGGGATGATGGGAATCCTGACGGGTGCCATTCCCTGCCCCAGTGACTTTCACAATGAGCTCTGTGTGCTTTCCCTAGGGAAGCTCAATAATCAGAGAGCAGCCCTCCCTCCACCAGACAAGTACATGTGCTTTCATTTTTGCTTTCAACAGAGTTTTTAGCCACATAAAAACAAAAGTATAAGATTGAGGGTCAAGCTATTCTCTGCAACTACACTTCTTTCATGCCACTGGATAATTCTCTCATAGTTTAACCTCCAGACTAAGAACACCATAGTTTGCTCAAGAAGGTTCCGTAAAGAAGGTAAGATAGTGTGGATTCCTGAGTGGCAAAAGTCTTTTGATATTTAATTGTATAATAGGAATATAGGGGAAGGAAAGCCCAGGGTGCAGCTCTCCACGTCTGGATGTCTTAATGAGATCCAAACTGATTTAAGGTTCTGAGGAGCCTGCAACATGGCTACATCTCATACCACCCAAAGACTCAGGCAGTACCTGGAGATCATTGCTGTTCATTTCACAAGTAAGTCTGCACCACTTATGAGACATTTGACACTTGGCACATTTGTCTGTGCAAAGCATCTGAACTATGGAAGACACTATGCTTCGGGGACGTCTCCATGGCCCTGCCCACCTATCAACACATCTGGATACCATAGCAGTTCTGAAATGTTAGAACTGACTGTGGGGGGTTGAGCAGGGCTCTATCCATGGAGTTCCTGAAGTCATAAGGCCAATCTGAGATATGCTTTCCTCTGGGGTGCCCGCAAGGCAGCTTGAAAAAGAAGATCAAAGACATCATCGTGAATAGATCTCTGGAGAATGGAACAATGGAAAAGATCTGTGGAGAGTATGGTGAAAGACAAGGCTAGCTAAAGAACCAACCTGCCCACACTTGGGCAGCCAATGCTTGTGGCTCAGGAAACCACACTGGCCATGGCTTAGGGAGACACCCAGGCCTTAGTGGCTCACAGCATCACAGCATCAAGCCAGGCCCTGTGAACCTGGCCTGGCTTGCTGCTGACACTGTCATAGCTGGCTATTCAAGACATCTGCTGGGATGGCTTCACACAGGCTGTTGCCCTGGCTATGAACAGAAACTGCTTCTCTCTCATCCTCTCCTTCTTCCCTTCATCCCTCTCTCCTCTCCATCACCCATTCTGCCCCATCCCTCTCTCTCCTTACACACCTCCACTATTATCCACCTTTTCAGCAGGGCTGACACATATTCTTCCTCTTAATGGGCTTGGGGAAATATGAAGACATGATTTTATATGCAGTAGTTAGTAGTGATTTCATACTCTGTGCATATTTACATACAATGCATGACATACTTTTATAAATATATAATTGATGCATATATATTAAAAATAACTTCTATTGATTAAGAGAGAACTGAAAACAAATGTCAAAAGCCAAAGAAAGGCCTGGTAGAAGAGGATAAAATAAAAGACTTTAGATTATGTTGAAGTAATTAAGAATATATATAAAAGCTGGAAGAATGGCTTTAAGAACCTTATCTTTGAGCTTACAGATGCTCAGCAGTCAACAGCACTTTCTGCTCTTTCAGATAATCTGAGTTTAGTCCCCAACCCCCATCTCAGGCAGATCACAACTACTTCAACTAGTTCCAGGTAGAAAGAGCTCACAGAGTGCTCTGTCCTGACCCAAGGGTTCCTCACACCAGTATCTTTGACATGAGCCCAGTTTCCTTCATTTGAAATTGGCTAATACTCTTTGTGTTTTTTATATCAACAAACATTGTATTTGATAATTTAATGGGTGATTGTATTCACAAATTATTCATATAAATAATAATAGCAACTGAATAATAACTGTCACCTTTAGGAAAATTTTAAGTAACTTTTGAGTAACTTCTTTTTTATTTTTAAAATATTTCATCTATTGTTTTTATTTTATGTGCATGAGTGCATTGCCTGGATATATGTAAGTGCACCCATGTGGTGCAATACTCACAGAGGATAGAAGAAGGTGTCAGATTCACCTGGAACTGGAGTTGTGGACAGTTGTTAGCCTCCATGGGGGTGCTGGGAATAAAACCTGGGTCCTCTTCAAAGTCAGCCAGTGCTCTGAAACACTGAGCCATCTCTCCAGCCCTGATGAAGAGCTTCTCTTCTTGACTCTCACCAGAGACACACAGCTACATACGTTGTACACGTTGTACGACTGACATGCAAGAAACGGAAATAAATTATGAGTAATTTCCACTTTGTAGTACTGTGGTTAAATATGCAATTTATACTTCCTCAGAACATGTTGCCATGGTTTTCTAGGTAATTCCAGCTTACTAGGCTTTTAAAATTCAAATGAATGTGCGTGCATATTTGCATGTGTGCACGTGTCTATGTCAGGGCTGGAGGCTGGGTAAAATCTTTGTAGGTGAGGAGACAGCAGAATCTTTCTGTTAAGTAATCTCTAGACCCTAACATTACCACATATTTCCAATTTGGAAAAGAATGACAGAAAAATTAATGACTGAGACCTAGAGACAGAATGGCGACGTGTCACAGCTCCTTGTTACGGGTGATGTTGTCAGTACATTTTGCCCATTTTTTCTGTTTCTGATGAGGCTCTCGGGCAGATATGCACCTGAAGCATGGGTTTGTGTTTTAGAATAGACACTGCAACAACAGGCCAGGGCTGCTGGTGACTGGGAAAAGACACCTGGGTAGGGAGGCACTAAGGTCACGCACTCTCTGAGGATGTTGAGAGCCACCACCTTCTTCCCAGACACAATGTCCAGTGTCCTATGACTGCTGCTTAAGAGTTCACCTGATGGACCCCAGGAGTCAGTCTTCTGTTTGCTTGATGTTGTCTCTACAAGTCTGAAGGTAGATCTCTGATCCTTCCCAGACAGCCCGGACTGTAGGAGTCATGGGAACACAGCAGTGTGAACTCCGTGTGCCTTTGCTGGGAGTTCTAGGATTCGGTTTCTTTTTACAGGATGTAGTTTTAGGTGGCTTGGCACTTGCCATATCACTTAGGTTGCATTATTTATTTACTTATTTATTTTTGTTTGATGTGTATGAGTATTTTACCTGAATGCAGGTGCACCACACACAAGTGAAATGTCCTAAGAGACAAGAAAAGGGTATTGGATTACTTACTGGAGTTAAGGATGGTGTTAACTACCTTGTAGGTTCTGGGAACTGAATCTGAGTCTTCTGCAAGAGCCACCAGTGCTTTTAGTTGCTGAGCTATCTCTCAAGCTCTGAGTTATTTTGTTGTGGTTATTTGTGGTTTTCTTTTTTTACTGAACATGAGAAATTTCAGCTGAATAATTCTTGATCACCTCATCCACATGATTTAACGTTTAAAATATTTTGTCCTAGCATTATGTATTTTTACACACTGTAATAAGGCCCTCTATTCACTAGGATGTGTTATGGATTGATACAAATAATCAGAATGGAACTCGTCTTGCAGTGACAGCATAGAAGTGGGGTGACAGCCATTCATCTCCCAGCTGTCTGTGCATGGTTTTCACAGCCTGTCTCTATACATCTTCATCTACCAGTGTAACATCTGTGGGCAATGTTTTAGGGGTTGTAAATTAGTTTGCCAAAACCTTAAAACTAGCATATACATAAAATTTGCCCAACTTAGTAAGTGCCATAATTTTCCAGTACAATTGCATCATCTTAGAAAATCTCACTAGAAAACGTTAACTCCATTACAGAACATGTGGCCACTAAATGATACCAAATGTATGTTACTGCATGTCCAGGAGAATATTGTCATGTCTAATGTTAGAAACACAGGGAAACCCCATTCTAAGGAAAAACGTGGTACTCAGAGAGGAAGACATGACGAAGTATCACTGGCAACTTACAGCAACTGAATGGGGTTGTTGTTCCTTCTCCGTGTATACCCAGCTCCTGTCTAAAGATCCTCAGGGCTGTAATGGTGTTCAAACCGAGGAAGTAAGATGTCAGTCTTTAAGTTCTAGACCATTATAACTCACTAAGAAGTGATCATTAAAAGTTCATACCTTTTCTTAGCAAGTAAACTAAACACAGACAAAATTAATTTTGTGTTTGGAAGTGTTTGGAAATAGCATATTTGAATCAGAGTGGAATTCCCTTTCTCTCTCTCTCTCTCTCTCCCTCCCTCCCTGCCATTCTCTGTCCTCTTCTTGCTGAGGAAACCACATCCTTTCCCAACCATCCTCTCTCTGTGACACTACTAACATGATAAGTTGTGTCTCTGATTATTCGATGGAGCCAGCCTGCTTCAAACATTATTACCCAGAGCATATCAAAGTAAACAATTCCAGAAGAAATTTAATAGCATTTTTGCTTCAGCTAATTACAAAATATGGTTCGATGGTAGTTTTAAAATTAAACTATAACAATTCACCTAACTCTTAGCATTCATTGGATAACTGAAAGGAATATTGGCTGAATGAGAGCTAAGATGTCAAAAACTTTCCAGTTTTAAAAGATGAAATCTATTTTCAGCTTGATGAATATGAGGAGGAAGACTCGGAGATCTGAAGGGGGAAAGGAACACAGATGCAGCACAGAATGGAATTTGCAAACAACAACAGGAAGAGGGAGCTTACTTGTCCTATTTGAACCTGGAAAGGCCCCTCCTCACTGTCTGGGGTGTCAAGGGTAGAGAGGACCCTGCAGGCAAGGTGAAGACAAACATTCATTCAAGTGCCAGTGTTGCTGCTCAAGATCTCTAGCTTCATTTTATTGACATTTTTCTAATGGTAACTGGCTCAGGTTGATTATGCATTGTACTAATGTGACTTAGAGGCTCAATGCAGGCACTTGACAAAGTCATCCCAACAAGAGTTCCATCTGACGAGGGCAAAGCAGTCTAGCCAAGGCCGTCAATATGATTACACATGAAAGAAACTAACATGTATTAAATTTATGAAAATAATATACATATTTATTTTACAAGATGAAATAATTCAATATATTCTGAGGGCTCATTTAAGATTAGTTATCAATACATTTATTTTTCAATTGTGGCAATTACAACCTCTTTGTTCCTTCTTCCTCACCCTCCTCCCACCCCCTCTTCTTCACCTTCATCCTCATCTTCATTTCCTCTCCTTTCACTTTCTCTGCCCCAATATTTTCTCCTTTTAGTCTCTGTTTTTTTAAACAAATATTACTTTTAGATATAGAAGAAAGCTACTAATTACTGACTGAGACACAGAGGGATGGTGTGCTGGAGGGGAACGTGGCATTTCATCACCATGGCGATCCAGCCAGCAGGGCACTGGCACACACTGCCATCCTCACAGGAACACTGGAGAGTGAGGAGAAGGGCCGGGTGGTTGGTTCCTGCTCGCTCTCTGTGGTATGCTGTGACCGTGCCTCACACTCCCCCCTTTCTGATCTCTAACCCTAAGAACTCTGGTTTATGTAAACTCTATCAGTTTTTAATGTATTATGTCATAAAATATTTAGACTTTTTTTTAATATAGGGTTTCCCTGTAGCTCCAAGCTGGCCTAGAATCCACCATATAGACCAGGTTGGCTTCAGTCTTGCAGAGTTCTGCATGCCTCTGCTTCCTGATTGCTGGGATTAAAGGTGTAGGCCACCATGCCTGCCTTGAAATATTTAGATTTCCATAGCTGACAAATTCAGGAGTATTGCTTATGATGTGTGTGAATCAGCAGGCATCTCACCTCTTCTTCTAAGTCATCTCTGAGGTGAAAGGCTGATGGAGGGCTTCTGCTTTCAAGGGTGCTATGCCAGCTTTAACATGTGTTCTATAGTATCGCTACACACACCAGTTGCTCTGTCCTTCCACATTTCCTGGCCTGCTGCCTTCCCAGCACTTTTATGAGTTTTATTCTATTATTGATCTTCTTCTGGAGGATCCTGATTTCATCTCCATGAAGTCTCTTGATGAGCTCCATTTATTCTTATTTATACTTCAATTCTTCCAGAAAAAAAGAGCATCAGCTTCTTCACCCACACATAGCCTACCCAGTACTTTTCTATTTCCCTGTGCCTACCTGGGTTTCTACAGAACCTAAGGTATTTTTATCATTTCAGTAAATGTATCTTTTTTTTTTTTTTTGGTATTTTTGAGACAGGGTCTCCTTTTAGTCCCAGCTGGCCTGGAGCTCACTCTGTAGACAAGGCTGGGCTTGAACTCACAGAGACTGGCCTGCCTCTGCTTCCTGAGTGCTGGGATTAAAGTCATGAGCCACCACGGCTGGCAGTAAATAAATGTATCTTAAGGGATAGGTTTGGCCAAGCAGCAAAATTGAAGTGATTTTTACTGTAACAGCAACATCACCAAACTAGGAAAATCAAACATATACGATGCAACCCAGCTTAAGGCCCACTTCACAAGATGGTGTCCATGTCTGACAGTGATATCAGGACCAAGAACTTGTGGATAGACGGGTCACAGGCCACAGGGAAGAAGCTGCTACTATTATTGTGCTAAATAGACAGGATTCAGCTGATTCCTAAAGAGTTAGTGTTGTTTCCATAGATTAGTGTGTTCTCTGTCAACTATCACCAGAAAATGTTCTTGCAACAGGTGGTGACTAGCACATCAACCCACAGATGTTCACCATGCAGAGGAGTGCTGGGCCCTAATTGGGACACCCATGTCATGCCTGCTCCTCCCAGGGCTCGGTATCATTCTAGAAGAGTGGCCAGAAAGAGTGAGATCCAGACATGGTGGCTGCAAACAAGGAAACGGTTGTCTGGGCTCTGCGAGGCAGTCGCACATACAGACATGCACAAGACTGTGCATTCCCAAGCCCAACAAGGGCCCGGCAGGGAAGGGAAATGTGGCCAGGAAGCTTAGGGTCTGTTGGCAATTGATAGATGCTGGGAGAAGGAAAGTCAGTTTTCTTCACCGATGTGTTTCCTAATAGGTTGACCAGGCTCCAAGGGAAAGACCCACACCCAGGAGCATTCAGGAAACACAGTTTAGTCTCCACAAGTCTTTTTTAAAAACTATTTTATGGGGCTGGAAAGATGGCCTAGAGATTATGAGTGCCGACTGCTCTTGCAGAGGACCCGGGTTTGATCCCCAGCACCCACATGGCAGCTGAGAACCATCTTTAAATCCAGTTCCAGGGGAGTCTGACACCCTCTTCTGACCTCCGAGGCATTGTATGACACGGGTACACAGACCTGCATGCAGACAGTACATTCATAAACATAAAGAATAAATAAAAATTAATATACATATATATAAGATTAAAAACTATTTTATTTATTATTTTTATTTTATGGGTATGAGGGCACCAAAATAAACCCTCCCTCCCTTTGCCCTCCCTCCCTTCCTCCCTCCCTCCTTCCCTTCCTTCCCTCCATCCTTCCGTCCCTCCTTCCCTCCCTTCCTCCCTTCCTCCCTCCCTCCTTCCCTTCCTTCCCTCCATCCTTCCGACCCTCCTTCCCTCCCTTCCTCACTTCCTCCCTCCCTCCTCCCTTCCTTCCTTCTCTCCCTTCACCCTCCTTCCTTTCCTTCCTCCCTCCCCCTTCCTCCCTCTCTCCCCTATCCTCTCTCCCTCCCTCCCTCTCTCCCTTCCCTCCCTCTCCCTTCCTTCCCTCCCTCCCTTCCTCCCTTCCTTTCTCCCTCCTTCCCTCCTTTCCCTCTGTCCTTCCGTCCTTCCTCCTTTCTTCCTTCCTTTCTGAAGTTTCTCGGTCACATCAATGAGGCAAGCAACAACTAGTACAGTGTTAACAGAAAATGACCAAAATGAGCAAAGAGATCGATGTATCATTCCAGTGCAGTGGATACATTTATAAACTATTTTATATTTATCAACTACCAAAAAATTTGAGAAAATTTAAGAAATTTTTATAAGAAATGTTGGTATGTTGATTTGAAGGACAAATTCAGTTGGATGATTTTATGTGGATATTTTATCACAGCAATGGTAGAAAGTAACTAAAACAAAGTGCACCAAAGTCGGATTGCGTTATGGATCCAGCTTCATCAATCACTGAGACGAGACTTTAATGCTTAATGACCTTCATCCTTTAACCTTTATATTTATACAAAATAACAACAAAAGCGATTCTCCAAAGAGAAGATATTCCTAAGACCTGGATCCTGCTACAGTGTTTGATTTGGTGGTCATTGACTCTCACAGCAACATTTGACTAAAAAGCCAAGTTTAAAAATACAAAGTGACCTTTCTTGATCTTCATTGATCCTTCTGTAAAAGACAAACTCATATTTCAGGAGAAAATAAATGGAATATATCCAGCACCTGAAAATCTGAACAGTTTAGAGACTCTGATTTTAAGCACTCCGTGTGGAGCAGAACAGGAGAAGCTGGTTTCTAGTAGAAACCCAATGAAGTTGGGCCCCCTTGCACAACGACCTCCCCTCCTGTCTACCAGCACCTGACCAGCCTAGTCTGTAGCAGACTAGCACTCCACTGTATATGCTATATTGTATGTGTATTGTGTTTGTATTCTGGTTATTGACACAGGAGTCTAAGAAGCACTAAGTCCCATATACACAGATGATGGCCTCTGTGTTCAAAACAATAGCCTTCAGGATCAAAGGTCTTTCCAACTGTGCTTCTGATGGTGGGTCAGTTTTGAAAGGATGGAGATTTGGAATATTGTTCATAATAAACTTTCTGTATATTTATCCTCATCTTGACAGACACCGAGGACCTTCTGTCAGAAAGCATTGACCCCTCCCTTGAAGGAGTACAAGCTGACTAGACACCTGACATCTGTCATCTTTTTGCATCTATCTAGCTCTGAATTAGACATTCTTCTCCAAGTAGATGATCATGAAGGAAAGACTGAGAGTAACTGTTTACTGTGATTTGAGAGGGCATTACCCATCCAGAGGGGGCAGCATGTCAGAGTGCAGGCAGGGTAGATGTGCAAGTGGCGGGGACTCCCCAGTCTCTTCTTGGTGGGCCAGGAAGCAGAGAAGAGTATGGTGTGTGCACACTGCTTTATGCTTTTTTTTATTGAATCTGGGGCCCCAACCCATTGGATGATGCTGATTATATTCACGGTGGGTCGACCTTCCTCAGTTGAATCTTTTGGAAAAGTCTTAAGAAAACACCACAGATATGTCTCTTAGATAAAGTCAAGTTGATGATGAAGGTTGGCATCACAGATTCCTTTATTGTGGGTCATCTGCTTACTTCTGCCTGTGGGAGGTGTTATGGGGAGTCTGTTTAGAAATGGGAGACACCTACGCTTCCTCATTCTCCTTCAAGGTGAAAGCAAAGATACAAGTGTACCTTGGACTTCTCATCAGAATCATTTTACACTGTCAGGTTACAGACCCCCAAGTTACCTAAAGGATTCCAGTTGAAATCCCCAAAGTACATGTCCTTAAATACTCGAACACAGCCTCACAGAGAACAGCACTCAGATTAAGGCATTTGTCCCCAAGGGTGACGGCGGTGCACCCCAGACATGAAGAATCACCTCCTGTGAACCAACCTGTCCCCTCCCCCACTTTGAGGAATCAGAGCCGCCCCTCCCCTTTCCTGAACTGCTTAATTAGCTATAGCTCCTGCCCTTCTGACTCAAATCCTCCTCTGTTTGAACTAAAAGCTCCTTTCAGGACACGAAAGAGAGAAGGCTCTGGACACCTTTATCGGCTCCCCTTCCCACTGTGCAGTGATTAAGTTCCCTTCCCCTGCCTTTCACCATCACTCGTGTCTTTAATTCAGGCCTGCAGCCCTGTCTCCCCTACAAGAGCTGCCAGACCCTTGACTTCTCCCCTGAAACATTGGATACTATCTCCTATTCCTGATAGCTTTCATGCAGCCAGAGGAAATGCTGCAATCTCTTCAAAAAGTAATGCAAGCATTTCTGATATATATTTATTATTCTAATATTTTTTCTGAAAATTATAAAAGTAAAAATCAATATTTTATCAACTTTTTTCATATAATGCAGCCACTGAGAACATTTTCACAATTTTACAACTCATTTAATTGAAATACATTATTTCTCTGAGACCTGGACAATTGTAAGCAGCTTTTGTCACACTGGAGGGAGGAACCAGGGCTGTGCTCTTCACAAGGAAGAATCCCTAGTCTATCTTTAGGACTGGGAGAAGGTATAAATTGGGAATATTCACACTTAGAGTTTTAGTTCCCTGGGGCCAGGAGCTAGGGAACATGTAGCTTCCCATGGTGCCAATGCTGCTCAGTCTCCAGGGCCTGAGGGGAGATGGCCCTTACCTTCAATGAAGCACCTGAGGGTTAATAAAATGAAGATTTATTTGTTCATATTTCCAACAAATAAGTGTGCTTTCTACATTCTCAGAATAACTCTGAAGTAACAAATTTGTAATGTAATTAAAACTTTCCATATGATAATCATAGAATATGATTTTGGTTTAGCCCATTGATGTTAACTCAATTTAGAGGGCCAAAATAAAAAACTCAATATTTTCAGAAATCTCTCTCTCTCTCTCTCTCTCTCTCTCTCTCTCTCTCTCTCCCAATAAAACATATAAAATTTGTAGATATCTAAGTGCATCTTGGTTGCTCTTTGCTGCTGTCAGTCAGGGTAGAAGTCCATCCTACTATAAACTCTGTAGAGGTGTTTTCTACTCACCAGGTGTCTAAAGCAAGTAGCATTTATAAATTTCCATACAAATAACAAGAAGCTATAGGCTGTTTATCCCTGAATAGGACACTTATATCACAGTTCTGCTTCCCAGTGCTCAGGGATGATTTTGGAAGAGGGGGAGAGAAAGACTCTAAGAGCCCAAAATGGTGGATGGATGTCAGTTACTCACACGAACTCCCAGGAACACTGACAGCTTGTACAAGTCCCATGGAACCTTAAACCAAATGATATCCCAGCATAGACATGGGGAAGTGGGTAACAAATGCCAAACCAACCTAAGGAACTTTTGGTGACTGACGGCTGCTGGGAGGGGTAGACACAGGCTCTTTCAAGGATAGGACTCTTGGTATATTAACCGGACTCCAGAGGATGGATCCACACTGAAGGACATTTAGGGACACTAATTGGAGTCTATAATCCTTATTATGTATAATTTACCACATTAAATTGGGTGGGGTTGATAAGGATAAGAGCAGATAAGGGTGGGGATCTAAATACCATCAAATTATACTATAAACTTTAATGTTATATTCCTCATGATCTGAAAACAACTGTGCTCTTATATTGTTAATCCCTTAACAGGTTCTAGAATTAACCTACCATTTATTTTCAGACTTTGGAATTTTGGGTATATGGGTAGAGGGTATATATGCATATTTTAGAATAATAAAAAGTCAAAAGAATGAGAAAAAATATATTGTTTTTAAATCATAAAAATTCAATTGAAATCAATATTGGTGTCATATGATTCTATTTTACATGTTTATATGATAGAAAAGTAATTGATTATTATATTTGTATTTAAGTATGTTATATTAAACTTATATTATTTTACTTTTATTCTACATTGTCACTGTTTTATTGTATATGTTCAATGTCACTTATTCAAAGATTTGCAGATAGATAGATAGATAGATAAAAGATAAAAAATAGATAAATGATAGATAGATAGATAGATAGATAGATGATAGATAATAGATAAATGATGGATGGATAGATAGATAGATAGATAGATAGATAGATAGATAGATGTGCCAAAGCATTGATATTGGTGGTTTACACTTACTGACTAAATACATTCATTTTGTAAGTAGTCAAATACAGGGCCCATGCAAGATTAAGACACTTGTCCTATGAAGCTTCAGACACTGACATAAATATTCAGCTGAAATGTACCTAGGTGTGCTGCCCCAGGCCTGGGATCACAACACTTGGGAGGAAGACGGAGAATGCTGACTTCTAAACAAATCTAGGCAAGACACTGTCTCAAAGCACAAAAGCAAAAATTTCATTTGAAAATTGAAAAATGAGCCCAAGTGTGTAAGTTGTGATCTCCATGGGTGGGTGGGGGGGGTCAGTGACCTGAGCACCATGATAGTGTTGGTAATCTCCATGGGTAGGGGAGGTTCAGTGACCTGAGCACCATCATAATGTTGGTGATCTCCATGGGGGGGGGGTCGGTGACCTGAGCACCATCATAGTGTTGGTGATCTCCATGGGGGGGGGAGGGTCGGTGACCTGAGCACCATCATAGTGTTTGTGTGATCTCCATGGGTGGGGGAGGGTCGGTGACCTGAGCACCATCATAGTGTTTGTTGGTGATCTCCATGGGTGGGGGAGGGTCAGTGACCTGAGCACCATCATAGTGTTGGTGATCTCCATGGGTGGGGGAGGTTCAGTGACCTGAGCACCATCATAGTGTTACTGCGTCTATCCGGTGATCTCCATGGGTGGGGGAGGGTCGGTGACCTGAGCACCATCATAGTGTTGTGTTGGTGACTCTCCATGGGTGGGGGAGGGTCGGTGACCTGAGCACCATCATAGTGTTTGTTGGTGATCTCCATGGGTGGGGGAGGGTCGGTGACCTGAGCACCATCATAGTGTTGGTGATCTCCATGGGGGGGGGGGTCAGTGACCTGAGCACCATCATAGTGTTGGTGATCTCCATGGGTGGGGGAGGGTCGGTGACCTGAGCACCATCATAGTGTTGGTGATCTCCATGGGTGGGGGAGGGTCAGTGACCTGAGCACCATCATAGTGTTGGTGATCTCCATGGGGGGGGGGGTCGGTGACCTGAGCACCATCATAGTGTTGGTGATCTCCATGGGTGGGGGAGGGTCAGTGACCTGAGCACCATCATAGTGTTGGTGATCTCCATGGGTGGGGGAGGTTCAGTGACCTGAGCACCATCATAGTGGATCACGAAGCCAAATGCTGGATGCGTGTATGGTATTTGAGTAGTTGCATCCACAACTTTTCCTGAGGAAAGGATACAGCATTAAATAGAATACAATAGTCCATAAGGCTCTTCATTAAAGATAATCTCATTCTTTTGCCAAGCATTTGCATGAAATAAACTAATTTCATAAGTAAAATGCTGACCAAGGGCTTTTTAGATATTACTATATGATCATTTTCAGCTGCAGCACACCATCCACATATTGCTGGGCAAGCACTTTACATGCGTTACTTAATTCATTATAGAGAATCCTGTGCTGAGGATGGGCTAGATTCCATGGAGGTGTGAGGCTAAAGAAATGTCTTCTTTTCAAATCTTCCAAGTAATAAAAGCCCACTACCGAAAGCTTATAAAATTTTCACATAGGTGTGATGTGCTCAGTGTCTTGTGTTACTTTGTCCTTCAGCATTGTAGGTAGTTTTGTAGTCTTTAAAATAATGTCAGGTGGGAAATCTCCCAAGACCACCTGAAGCACAGGTAAATGGCTGGAGCTAGAAGACATCATGCTGAGTGAAGTAACACAGTCCCAGAAAAACAAACGACGAATGGCACCCTCATCTGTGGATGATAGTGCCAAGTTCTTAGTTGTAAGTTTTCTTGTGCACACCCCTTGAGCTTTTGTCTAAAGTGGTTGTGAAGTGGATGCATATGGAAACAACAACAACAACAACAACAGAAACGACTGCAGTTCGAAAGCTCGGACTGACACGGTGAACTTCTGTCAAAACAGTCAAACTTCCACAAGGAGAATTTTGAGAATGACTGAGAAAGAGAATGAAAGCATGTTTGGCAGAATGCATGAGCTCTGTAGGGGTGGGGGGTAGAGGGGGGGAATGGGTTATATTTGATTGTAACATAATGCTTGTACAAAATATATATATATATATATATATATATATATAATAAGATAATAAAATAAAATAATGACAGGTTTGGGTGGACAAATGTTTCCTGTATTTTCCACTATGTGAATTACTTCTGTGTTAAACATTCATATTCAGGCATCCGATCACATACAATGCCTCCCTACATGGGAGTCATGAGAGTCTTTACATATACTGTGCATAATATTATTCATCTCCATGTGACTACATCTACACATATCATTCATCCTGTGACCATGTCTTCACATATCATCATCCCCATGTGACTACATCTACACATATCATTCATCCTGTGACCATGTCCTCACATATCATCATCCCCATGTGACCACATCTACACATATCACTCATCCTGTGACCATGTCTTCACATATCATCATCCCCATGTGACCACATCTACACATATCATTCATCCTGTGACCATGTCTTCACATATCATCATCCCCATGTGACCACATCTACACATATCACTCATCCTGTGACCATGTCTTCACATATCATCATCCCCATGTGACCATATCTACACATATCATTCATCCTGTGACCATGTCTTCACATATCATCATCCCCATGTGACCACATCTGCACATATCATTCATTCATCCTGTGACCATGTCTTCGTATATCATCACCCCATGTGATCACATCTGCACATATCATTCATCCCCCTGTAATCATGCCTGCACATGTAATTATTCCCATGTGACCATGTCTTCCCACATCACTCATCATCATATGATCATCTCTATGGCATCATCCAACCTCCCGTGGCCATCTCTGCAGCCACTGCTGTGCTGCATCTATTTGGGCTTCACTTTATCATTCATGCAGCATTGCCTACGAATGGGAAACCTTCTAATCTAGTCTTTTCACAGTTTCCACATGGGGAATCCTTTATAGTTTGGTAAGAATATTCTGATGGTCATTACTTACCTGTTTTTCTTCTTGCATGAATACCAGCTTGAATTCCAATTATTAATTTGCATTAACCTTCATAAATAAAAGCTACTAATTCTCTGTCTCATATGTTTTACATATTTCCCCAAGTAAATCATATTTTACATCCATTTGTTACATCTTGAAAGAAAACAAGTACAGTTTTTATATCCATCTTGCCTATTTTAGGGATTACTTATCTAAAATCTTCCTAGAATATCATCTTAACTTCAAGAATTAAGAAATGGTTAGTGCTCTGTGTTTTATTTATGATTATTACAGCCATCTTGCTGTCAAGAATGTGCCATTTTAGTGTTTTGTGTTTGCATTTTAACATGGAAATGCATTAGACTACTGTGTACCTCACATCACTTTTGTAATGTAACAGGGGTCATTATAGTGTCACTGTAGGAAATGCCAACGCACTGCCCTTTGTCATTTCATGCCTCTCATTGCTTCCCTAGGAAACACAAATCATTGTTACATATATCTTTGACATGGAAATGAGTTTACAAGTGTCTGCTTTGGGAGTCTTTGCATTCCTGTCCGGCCCAGAAACAGCCCCTATCTGTCACATGGTACTTGGTCCCAAGGGGCCACAACATCAACAGGGAACAGATATAAAGGGAAGAAGAACCTGGAGGACACTTGTGCATTTCCTGTAGGAAATCCTACAGGAACTGGCAGAGAAGAAACAGGAAAACTGGACAGAGTGGTGAAGGCAGGGTGTGAGGAAGAGAGCCTGGCAGCAGGGGTCAACCCGGAGGATGACCCAGGGACAGGAGAAGCTGCCCACACCTCAGAGGTCCAGGGAGGCGGAGTGTGAGGAAGAGAGCCTGGCAGCAGGGGTCAACCCGGAGGATGACCCAGGGACAGGAGAAGCTGCCCACACCTCAGAGGTCATGGTTTCTAAAGAAGCATCAGAAGGAAGGAAGGGAGAGGAGGTGTGATGAGAAAGACTCTGGGACAAGGCAGGCGACTGTCGCAAACGCGTGTGGAGACAGCTGTAACTGTGCCTGTGTGGAGCACAGGGAAGATGGATGTCAGCCTGGTCAGCTCTGAGCACTTCAGTGAGGTAATGTGGTTAAGAGCCCTGAGGAAGCTGCGAGCTTCCTGTTTGTTGGAGGGGTCTCTACAGCAGGAATACGGAGTGACAGATGGAGGTGCAGAAAGCCAGCCGTATGGGGCATTCAGTAGTTTGAAGGACACTAGATTCCATGTTATAGGATTTCCTTTCCAACATAGATACCGTGCAAAGATGGATAATGCCAATCTCAGAAGGCACAGGTTATTAAATTAAAATCCCTGTGCTGAGGTAGGATCCTCCCCACCAGAGCTATTGAACCGGAAGACTCCAGATGCTGCCCAAACTATAACTACGTTTGGTGGTCCACCAGAACTGGGTGCTTAGAGCCTACTGCTGAGCACACCACATAACCTTAATGGCAAAATACAGAGAAGCCATGCTGAACTGAAAACTTCTTCTCTTGGGGCTAGCCTCCCTAAGCCTTGAACTGCTACTCAAACAGCTGCGGAGAAAATCAGCTTTAACCTTGCATGTGATAACAGTGGCTTCCCAAGCAAGAGATATCTCTGGGTCCAATAGTGGAATGGCTGTGATGGGGGTAAGCATCTGGTTTCTGGTGGGCTCCGAGCACTTGTTAGGAGAGAGTTCATGCCCATTATTGTGGACCTGCTCATGAGCCCATGCCTGCAGAAGTCATTGGCACCAGGGTGAGCCTACTGCTCTTGTTGGGTGCATGGACATGCTGTCAAGCCACCTCATGGATATTGATGTACCTCCCATAGACTAACGCTGTATTCAGCCCTGATCTTGGCTGTGAATGTCATTTAAAGCACAGACTCATAGCTCATCAAGGTGCTGAGAACAAGTGACCATTGAGCACCAAGCCTTAACCAGGACATCCTTATCACCCCCTCCAAGGGTCAGGGAAAGTTGCTGAAAAGGTGACAGAAAGAATATAAGCCAGGCAACAACAGGGAGGAAGGCCTTGAAATGGTATCTTTCAGTGTGCACAGCCATGAAACTCGTGCATTCACAAGAGTGGGGGTGCTCTGTACAGAGTCTGCAGAAGACTGAGCCCTGTCAACCACTCAGACCTGGAGGCTGGTTCATGAGGTCCCAGCCAGAGGTGGTGATGGCATGATTTCTTCCTTGGACCTCTTTCTATCTGGGCTTCAACTGGCAGGTGCTACCCACTCTAGGAGAGGGTCTTCTCGCCCCCCTCCATCCCCCATGACAAGGCTGTTGGGGAGAAGATTGCATCATCTTCAGTGAAATCACGCTCCAGTGAACAGCCCTGCATCCTGCCCAAGGGAACTGCCCTGGATAAACTCAGAGAGTCACAAACCAAAAGTCATGAAAGTGGCATGGGGACTTGGTTAGAGGATGGAGAAAGCAGTAGTGGAAATGGAAAGAAGACAAGAAAGGGTAGGGGGAGGACTGCGGCCAGAGTATGCAACATACGAGTACAAAACTGTCAAAAATATAAATAATTTAGCAATCTGCATTTAGTGTCCTGCTAACCTGGATCTAGGAACGGCAATTGCAGATGGCAACGTCAATGTCAGATGGAGACCTATTTGCCAGTTACTACCAAATATGAGGATACAGAGGTTTAAATTAAATACCCATTCACCTAGTAACTGACTGACAGGAATTGAAAATCCATGGGGGAATCAATTCCCAGATAGTAGAAATGGCAGCTGCATTAATCAGGACTCTAGAGGAACAGATTCACAGGCTGAGTCTGTAAGTGTTGGAAGCACTTACATGGTTCAGGCTGCGATGTCAACAACGGCCATCTCCAGGATGAAAGGCTGAGAGCTTGGTAGTAGCCACTCTGTGCATGAGTCTGCATGACCCAGAAACCCCAGTCTCTCAGCAACGACCTGTGGGGTGCTAGGAAGCTCCAGGTCCTCCCTCCACATTGAGGACACAAGGCATCTGGGCTCCAATATCAATGTAGGACCGTAGAGACAGCAGTGCCACAGGTGTAGACAAACTCAGCAGCAAGAAGCCAAGCAGGTGGCATGGTTTTTCCTTAGACCTGTGACCAGCAGTGCCTCAAGCTTCTGCCACCAGGATTTCCCAGTAATGAGGACCAGGATAAACCCTTTCTTCCTTGAATTATATTAGTTTTTTTTTTTTAATCACAGCAACAGGAAAAGAAACAAAGACAGGTCCAAATGGACAGCATCAACCGAAGACACTAAATCAAACATAATTTAGAGGATGCCACAAATCACACACAGAAATAGAGGATGGTATGTAAACTCCTAAGCTCCTTCAGTCCAAATTCATGGCAGAGTCTTCACTGTATCAGCTTGGTCTTAGCTGGTCTGGATGAAGCTGTGACAATGCAGGGTACATCGAGTCTAGAAACAGAAACAGGGACTTCGACCCTAGGAATCTAACCATGAAATGTGCCTAATGCACATACCCGGACCCCTGTGGCTATGCAGACGTGTTGGGCCCATTACTGGCCATCCAAATGGAAGCTAATGTTTCAGTAGTACTGTCAGTTCTCAAAGAGAAATCGCAGACTGTTATTAAGTCATCAGCCCATCTTTCAAAAGTATATAAGGCTATTTCTCCCTGTTTTTCCAGTCACTTTTAGGGACAGAAATGCAGTGTCTTTATCTTATCAGTGGGAGGACCCCAAGAAAGCTGAAGATGTGCCAAAACCTAGGAAAACATCTCCATATCAGTGGGCTGATACCAGGGAACTGACGACCAGGAACTGGGGTCTTCGGTGGATGTACACCATGAGATAAATGACCTAGAAGTGGGGTGCTTGATGAGCTCACACCAGGGGCTGGATGACTGGACTGGGGTCCTCCTCACAGTAGCCCAGAGATGTCCCCTGCTCACTCCTCAGTGATTTACCTCCCAGGCTGCAGCCAGCTCTATGCTTCTTAAGCTCCAAACCCAGTTTTCTTGAATGCCATCCTCTCCACTTAGAAGCTGAATCTAAACTATCAGTGCTTCTAAATGAGGAAACAGAAAATAATCAGAGTCTGGCTGCAGAAGCTGTTTCCGAGGCCCCCTGAATGACGCCCCCTTCCCACCGTTCCTTTCTTTTAACTGGAATCCTTCCACTAAACTATTTTCTGTCAGAACTGCTTAACCTTCACTTTGTTTTCCAGAAATGTGGACTGGTGACGAGGGGCCTTTCAATCTGCTCTGGTGCCTTTTCTCCTTCGCCAGCGTTACAGTGACAGAAATTTGGGGACTGGCTTGAAGCTGCCGGGCCAGAGGTAGACCTGACACCAGGCATTTCTTTGTTGTTGTATTAATAGCTCGGTGGCGGGAGCATCTGCTTCGGTTCTGGCAGTATTTTCTTTTTCTTCCCCTGGCACTCTAACTTGGTTTGGGGACATTTGAGAAAATTTATTTGGGGAGTTTTCAAACCAGAGGAAGCAAAACTCACCAAATAATCCTGTTCCATCCAGCAGCCAAGAAATGCAGTCTTTGTTGTCATCAATAACCACTGAAATGTGTGAGGCTTTTAGATCTGAGAAATCAATAAAATATATCTACAACTTCAATAATATCTCTGTAAAATGCCCAGAATGCAAGTTTCTGTGGCTCCAGAATCTTACTCTGAAATATTTGGGAGTATGTGAGAATCTTGTGCTTTTTAACAACATGTACAGGGCATCAAAATGCAGACTTTAACAACTGGACTTCGAAAGCCAACTCTTGCATTTGTTGAATCTGCTTTAGGTATTCTAAAATAGCATTACAGTGTAGCTAGAATTGCTCCCTCACAGTGAGCCAGGCATGGGAATGGGTGACTAGCTACTTGACCAGAGATACCTACTGCACTGGAACATCTTGGGTTCACTGATATCTCCCAATGAGTGAGCTGGATTTTCCCAATGCTGAGAGGCAGTTTGAGAAGATTTCCTTCCTCATACAAATCTCTAATCGGTGCTTTCTCTGGTTCACAACTCATTCGATTAACATAAATTTAGAAAAAAAGTAGTCACTGGGGTAAAATTCATCAAAATGTAAAATTGATCACAGGTATACTTTATTGCCATTCTGCCATAGTGAAGGTAAATTTCAGCAAATCTCTAGCCTGTATCTGAATCCTCTTTCAGAATCCTTTCAAAAACTAATGTCCACAAAGACCTGGACTATGTACTGAAAACATTTAAGCTTCATAGAAAGCTTAAAAAAAAAAAAAAAAAAGAAAAGAGTTGTAGAGAGACAGGCCTGTAACCACAAGCACTGGAGAGGCAGAGGGAAGAGGACAGAATGAATTCAAGACCAGCCTGGCCTACATATGGAGGCCCTGTCTCAAAAAAAGAACAAAATGAACAACAACCACAAAATCAACCAGAAACCCAAAACCAAACCAAACAAAAACACTTTGAAAAAACACTAATGCTTTAAAAATCTACTCCTTTGAGGAGTAGACTCTGGGGAGGGGAATTATTTTCAGTTTTATGCATATAATCCTTTTATGATTTTAAATATATTTTACATATAGATAACATTTTTAAACTAGAGAATAGTTTTACATTTCTCAAATTATAAATACAATGAACAACTAGCCAGACAGGTCCCAGGCATAGGGAAGACATTACTGATATTATCCTACAAAATGGACAGAACATAGTACTAAACTGACTCCTAATAACTTACTGTTTTTTTAAGTTTAGTTAGAAAATTTATAGTAAGATTACTTATTGTTACATGCATACATTCATGCATATTCAACTTCTTCTTATAACAGATGCTGATTAACACAGAGGTCCACACCTGGTCAACATACAGGAAATAGGAGACATCAGAATGCTCAGTCCTAAGTGGGACACCTGTATCACACCTTCACACTCTCCCCTCCCAAGTCTCGGGGATCATTGATTGGGGAAGAGGGAGCAGAAAGATTGTAAGAGCCAGAGGTGGTGGATGACCCCAAGGAAATCATTTTGTTTTGTTTTGTCTTAGGACACAAAAGGATAGCTGCATCTATAGAACCACAGTACTTGTGACAGCAGGCACAAAACCTGTGCAAGTGTAAATCACACAAAATCCAGCAGGGAGGGGGCAGGTAGGCAAGCGGCCTTAGCTCCGGCTGAGGAAATCTTAGCAATGAATAGCTTCTGGGCAGAGTCAGTTTTAATTTTTTTAAGGGAATCGCAGCATCCCAGGGATGGAGCCTATAGCCAAGAGCATCTGGGGACTTCAAATTAGACTTGATAAGTCTTAAAAATTAATAGAGGACTGGGGTTGGGTAGGAGGGTGGAGGTGGATCTGAGAAGAGATAAGGGGGAGGATCTAAAAAAGATCAAAATATATTGTATGAAAGTCTCAAAGAAGCAATACAAATATTTTTTTTTAATTTTTAAAAATTAATTTATTTTTGTGTGTGAATGCACTGTCTGCATGTAGGTCTGTGCACTCGTGTTGTGCAACGCCGTGGAGGTCAGAAGAGGGTGTCAGATTCCCCTGGAACTGGAGTTCTCCTGGAATTGGAGTTACAGATGGTTCTCAGCCACCATGTGGGTGCTGGGGATCGAACCCGGGTCCTTTGCAAGAGAAGTTGGCGCTCTTAACTGCTAAGCCATCTCTCCAGCCCCAATAAAAATAATTTTTTAAAAAATAAAATAAGTCCTGTGTGAAATTATCTTCCTAATATGTGAGAACAATTGTACTTAAATCATAAATTTTCTAAAGTGAGGAGGTATTCAGTTAGTGTTTTACTGGATATACTCATAAAACTCCACTCCAATATCCAAAGGGACTATATACCAGACATCTGTGAACCCAGGCCTATGGGCCAAAAGTTGTCTTGTCTTAAATAAGGGACTAAATAAGGGACTGAGAGATAGGTCAGGGTTAAGAGCACCGGTTGCTTTTGCAGAGGACCTGGGTTCAATTCCCAGCACCCAACGTGGTGGCTAACAACCATCTGTAACTCAGTTTCAAGGGATCTAATGCCCCCTTCTGACCTCAGAGTGCATTACCTGACATAGGTACACTTACCTACATGCAGGCAATACACACTACACATAAATAAAAAATAAAATAAAATATTAAAAAATAAAATATTTAAAAATAAAATAAATGGCTAAATAATAACGTTTGTTTCTTATACCTTCAGATAGTTACATTTTAAATGTCATAAACCCAACAGACAGGAATAAATAATAAAAAACAAAGTGGAAATCAATGAAATAGAAACAAAGAAAACAATACAAAAAAAAAATATCAATGAATCCAAGAGCTGGTTCTTTGAAAGGATAAACAAGATAGAAAGACCGTTAGCCCAGTTGACCAAAAGAAAGAAAGAACAGCTCCAAATCAACAAAATTAGACACAAAAAGGGAAACACCACAACGGATAGCGAAAAGATTCAGACAATCATACAGGAATATTTCAAAAACCTATATTCTACTAAATTTGAAAACCTAAGAGAAATGTATAAAAACCTGAAATCATAGAATTCACCAAAACTTAACCAAGGAGATATCGACAGCTTAAATAGACCCATGATAAAGAAAGAATTGAAACAAAGATTTAAAAAACTCCCAACTAAAAAAAAAAAAAAAAAAAAAGCCCAATACCAGATGGATGGATTCACAGCAAAATTCTAAAAAAAAATTCAAAAACTACAGCCATGATGACTCAAATTATTCAAAAGGATAGAAACAGAGGGAAATCCAGGATCACCATAATAACAAAACTATATAAAGATACAACCAAAAAAGAAAACTATAGACTCATTTCAGTAATCAACATAGATGCGAAAATTCTCAAAAAAAAACTTGCAAACCACATACAGGTACACATAAAAAGATCATCCACCTTGACCAAGTCAGACTCATACCAGAGATGCAGGGATGGTTCAATATACATAAATCAATAAACATCATAAAGTATATAAATGGACTGAAAGACAAAAATCACATGATTATCTCAATTGATGTGGAAAATGCCTTCGACAAAATTCAACATAACTTCATATTTAAAGTCCTAGAGGGAACTGCACTGGAGGGAACATTCCTCAACATAATTAAACCCATATACAACAAACCCACAGCCAACATTATGCTAAATGGGGAAAAATTAGAAGCATTCCCCTTAAAGTCAGGAACCCAGCAAGGCTGCCCCCACTCCCACTGCTTTTCAACATAGTAGTTGAAATGCTTGTGAGAGCAATAAGATAAGGAAATTAAAGGAGTATTAATTGGAAAAGATGAGGTCAAGCTATCCCTTTTTTGCAGTTGACATGATAACTTACCTAAGTGATGCCAAAAACCACACCAGAAAACTTCTGGGAATGATTAGCAGTTTCAGTAATGTAGCAGGATACAAAAGGGATACAAAAATCAACCTAGAAAAATCAGTAGCCTTTCTTTATACCAATAAAAAAAAACAAACTGGAGAAGGAATACAAGGAGACTTTCCCATTCATAATAGCCTCCAAACAATTATCTAGGAACAAATGTGAGCAAAGACACTAAAAAGATTCTCTACAATGAAAACTTTAAATCCCTGAAGGAGATTGAAGAAGATACCAGAAGATGGAAGGACCTCCCATGACCATGGATTGGAAGAATTACTATAGTACAAATGATCATCCTGCCCAAAGTAATACACAGAGTCAATGAAATCCCAGTTAAAATTCTGGTGAGCTTCTTCACAGACCTAGAAAAAAACCATCCTAAAGATCGTATTGGAAAAACAAGACCAGGGACAGCCAAAGCAGCCCTGAGAAAAAAAGATCAATACAGGGGGGATTACTATAACATACTTCAAACTATATTATAGGGCTATAGTCATAAAAACAGCCTGGCATTGGCACAAAACAAATCCATCGATCAGTGGAACAAAATTGAAGATCCAAACCTAAGCACATGTAATTTCAGCCACCTCATATTTGACAAAGGGGCCAAGAAAACTCAATGGAGGAAAAATAGCATCTTCAGCAAATGGTGCTGGCAAAACTGGATCACCAATTGTAGAAGAATAAGATTAAACCCCTCCCTCTCACCCTGTACAAAAATCACCTCCAAATGGATCAAAGACCTCAATGTGAAACCCAAAACTCTGAAGATGATAGAAGAAAAGGTTGGCAGTAACCTACAACTTATAGGTGTAGGGAAAGACTTTCTAAATCAGGCACCAGCTGTGCAAAAAGTAAGGCCAAAAATTGACAAGTGGTACCTTACTAAACTGAAGAGCTTCTGTACAGCAAAAGAAACAATCAAAGAAGTGAAGAGAAAACCCACAGAGTGGGAAGAAACCTTTACCAGTGATACATCTGATAGAGTATTAACATCCAGAGTATACAATCTACAAAAAAAAAAAAAGGAGAAAACAAATGACCCACACAAAATAGAGTAAAGAGCTGAACAGAGACTTCACAAATGAAGAAATAAAGATGGCTGAGAAACATCTCAAAAAGTGTTTAGTGTCGCTAATAATTAAGGAAATGCAAATTAAAACCACCTTAATATTTCATCTCGATCTGGTAAGACTAGCTATGATCAAGAAAGCAAATGATACCAAATGCTGGAGAGGTTGTAGGGAAAGGGGAACACTCATCCCTTGCTGATGGTAATGCAAACTCATACAACCCCTATGGAAAGCAGAGTGGAAAACTCTGATCTTTGTGAGTTCAAGGCCAACCTGGTCTACAGAGTGAGTTCCAGGACAGCTGGGGCTACAGGTAGACCCTGTCTCAAAAATACCAAAAAAAAAAATAATTGAAAATGAGCCTACCACCTGACCCAGTCATACCTGAGTGAGGACCCACTCAGGTATGACTGGGTCGGGTGGTGTGAGGCAACCTACCTGAAGTTCCAGCCTCTGAAAATGGCACAAAGAGTCCTTGGAGCAAGCTAGTGAAGGAGAGTGCCTATGTCCATCAAAGCAGGTTTTGTTTGCTTGAGAGACCCTGCCTCAATGAGTAAGGTAGAAGAGCCATGGGAGATGATTCCCAACAGCAACTAGGACCTCCCATGCACATACCCCAACATGCATGGGCACACACATATATGTGCCCACACATAAACGGACTCATACACACACTTCATAACACACACACACACAAACACAAACACACACACACACACATACACACGCATGCACACACACACACACACACACACACACATGAATAAAAGAAGTAAAACAGATAAAATACAACCACTGATACAATATCCTCAACTTTTCTTGTTACCATATTTATTTGTCAAAAAACTGAAAACACTTACTATACAGCCCTTTGTTTCCCTTTGAGGAAAACAAAAATACAAATAAGTTTGGAGATAGAAGAATAAAATGGGAAGCGGATTGGATTCCCTGCATCTTCCATGACTGATTGAACATGTTGTATCTCTAACTGAGCAATAATTCAGCTTTCAATATGCAGCACTCCCCACTCCCTGACCAGACAGATGCTTTCCTGGCATAACTGGATGTGTTCCAGGCAGTTCTTCCATCAGAACAACAAGGCTGAAAATCATGGTTGCATGGTGTTGAGTGAAGGGCTGATTCCCGGTTCTGCAGGGACACACATAAACCTCATTCTGGGCCTCTGAGCCTGGGTGCAGCTTTTTACAGAAAATTAGGTTGCACTAACACTGCCTCTCTCTGCTGATTATTTGTGTCATTTGGGGAGTGTGGCTGTCTGTCGGCTGAAACGTCCATGGTGTCTCATACACCAGCAGCAGTACACAAGACTGACAGTTCCTTGCACACTTCCTAATCAATCACAATCTTCAGGTCAGGGCAGAGGAGAGGAAGGAAGAGTCATGGAAGAGACATAGTACCTTGCTTTTTAAGGAGAACAAATAAAATGTCTCCTTTTGAAGAACACGGTCTCCTCATCTACGGGAAATGGCAAATACATTGCAAGTGTGCAAAGAACCATAAGCCTTGCTTGTTCTTAGTATCAAGGGATGAGAGAGGACAGAGAACAGCAGGGAGGGGCAGAGTGTGGTGCAGGTACTAGAGCCCAGGCAGGGCATGATCTTCTCAAGTGCTGTGAAAGCCCAGGTTACAGGAGCGGCACACAGCACTGTCCAGATGGGTGAAGCCACAGAGCTGGGCTGCAAAGGCCTTGGGAAGACTCCCTGCTAGGTGAGAGGACCTTTCTGCCTCTTCCCTAGACCTCGTAGGATCGGCCTTGCACATAGCATGACAAGTCAGTACCAAGCACACATGCTTGAAGATACCGACATCTAGAAAGAGCACAAAGCCAGCAGCACACAGGGGCCTCTTAAGGTATTACAGGTGTGAACTCTGAGAGGTAAGGTCAAACATCTGGACAGAAATTAAGTGACATTTTAAAATACATTTTGATATATTTCAGATATATTCAAGAAAAGGCATATTCCCTTTTTCTAGAATATAAGCATGTCAGGATCAAAACACTGAACTCCCCACATCCCAAGTGGATCTACAGCTCTACTATGTAGCGTGGATGTCTCTGGAACTTCTGATCTTCCTGTCCCATGGGTTGACAGGCATGTGGCACCATGCTTGGTTACTGCCATTATACCCACTTTATGGGGTGCCAGGGATCAAGCCCAGAGCTTTCCTTATGCCAGGCAAACACACTAGCCACTAAGCTCCCGTCCAGCGACAGAACACATCATTTTTTTAGCACTTAAGTCTACTCATCTTCTAGGCTCTTCCACAGGCACTGAAGCAAGAGTCTCCCTCTATTCCTTGTCAGGAACAAAAAGAAGCTTGTTATTTCCCCTTTGATGGCTCCAAATTGGGGGCATGCTCTAGTTTCCTTTCCATTGCTGTGACAAAACCCTCGGACAAATTCCAACTTGGGGAGGAAACAGATTATTTATCTTACATCTCCTGGGTCACAGTTCATCGATTAGGGAGCCCAAGGGTAGGAACTCAGGGCAGGAACCTGGAGGCAGGAGCTGAAGCACACGCCATGGAGGAATGCTGTTTACCGGCTTGCTCCCCTGGCCCATGCCCACCCTGCTTTCTTTTTTTTTTTTTAATTTTTTTTTTAATTTTATTTATTTCCGTATGTGTATGAATGTATTGTTTGCATGCAAGTCTGTGCACCCGTGACGTGCAATGCCGCGGAGGTCAGAAGAGGGCATCGGACTCCCCTGGAACTGGAGTTCTCCTAGAATTGGAGTTACAGACAGCTCTCAGCCGCCATGTGGGCGCTGGGGATTGAAGCCGGGTCCTCTGCAAGAGCGGTCGGCGCTCTTAACCGCTAGGCCATCGCTCCAGCCCCGCCCACCCTGCTTTCTTATACAATAAAAGACCACCTGCGCAGGGGTGGAACCACCCACAGTGGCCTGGGGCTTCCCACATAACTCAACAATGAAGAAAATACTCCAGAGATGTGGCCACAGGCCAGTGCAGTGGAAGCAAATCCCCAGATTAGGCTCCCTCAACCCAGATGTGTCAAGTTGACACCAAAGCTATCCAGCACAGAGCATCCTACCGTTTCCTAAGCCTTAACAATGCAAATCAGATAATAGAGTTGATTAAACAGTAAAGGAACACAAAGAATCAGATAATCAAATCAGATGAGATTTAAAGGCAGTGTCAAACTTCACTGTGAAACAAAGAATAGAGACAGATCTGAGACAGAGAACAATGAAGTAGAGTCCATCTGCTGGACACTCCTTCTGAGACACTCCTCCCTGCATCAGCCTGTTGTTCCCTGGCCTGTGTTTAACACAAGACCTCTAAGTAATGTCATATGTAAGAAATCACCTCACAAAGGGAGCTGCTTAGCTCATAAAATCTCTCAAATTTGTTAACATTTTATAATCATCTTTTTTTTAATATATTTTTTAAATTATTTATTTATTTATTTATTTATTTATTTATTTATTTATTTCTGTATGTGTATGAATGCACTGTCTGCATGCAGGTCTGTGCACCCGTGTCATGCAATGCCACGGAGGTCAGAAGAGGGTGTTGGATTCCCCTGGAACTGGAGTTCTCCTAGAATTGGAGTTACAGACAGCTCTCAGCCGCCATGTGGGCGCTGGGGATTGAAGCCGGGTCCTCTGCAAGAGCGGTCAGCGCTCTTAACTGCTAGGCATCTCTCCAGCCCTTATAATCATCTTTTAATTTTTGGTAGTTTTATACAGAAGTATTGCATTTATACCATTTGCCACCCAGCCATTAATAGTTCAAAGCATATGTCCATATATTCATAAATTCCAGTTGAGGTTTCTATTCTTAAAATCCTGTGGAGAAAAGATTGTAAAAGTCAGGATTGGTGCATGACCACAATGTAATAGAGTCTTGCAGGATCCTGGGAACTCACTCGCATGAACTTAAAGCACTGGTGTCAGCATACACAAGACTCATGCAAACTCAATCAGACAAAAAGCAGCTTAGGACTGGGGAAATGGGCAGGACATCCCAACCTTACCTAAGAAACGATTGGCAGTTGATTACTGGTGGATGGAGAGTTGATATTCTTTTAGGGAAGGATGTAAGGCTGCAAGCTCTCATGGATGAACTAACACTGAGGGACATTTGGGGACATAAACCTGACCTTATTAAGGCCTTATTGAAGGCCTTAACATATATGACAGAAGTGGGCTATGAAAGGTGCAGGGAGGGGTCAAATATGATAAGGATGTATTATGAAATGCACAATAATTCAATAAAACTATACATACATTGAAATAAAACTGGATGGCTGTAAATTAGATATAAACTGCTAAAAGCATTTTGTAGATAATGATTCTCTCTCATTAAATACTGTCCAGAATTGAACACATGTGTTTTAAAAGGAGAGTACTAGTTTCTGTGTTTGTTTTTTAACTTCTCCCTTTTTTTCTTCATGCTTAGTATTCCCATGATAGAGAAACTGGGTTGTAATTCAGGTTCTTACCTCTTTCCCTTCAGTTTCAGATATCATCTCAGGAGTGGTTTATTGCAGTGGATTGTGAAATAAAAGAATCCTGAAAACTAGAAATTGGAAAATGGAAGTAAATTATAATGTGAGACAGTAGCATGGGAAATAAGGTTTGAAATATATATGGGGAGAGAGAGAGAGAGAGAGAGAGAGAGAGAGAGAGGTTTAACTTCCAACAACATCCATGCTGTATGATATGGTGGTGGGTGGCTTCGCCCTGGCCTTGCACGTCCTCTCTAGGACTAAATAGGCTGATGTATCCAGTCTGTTCATCACACCTGCAGGCTCCAAATGGAACCTGAACTGTCATGTTATTATGATGACCAAGGCAAAGCAGCCTGATTATTGCTGAACTTGAGAGAAATCATACCAGAAACCAGTAGATTGATTTTCCTCACCAAAACCCAAACCCTCTCTACATGGGGTATCTGCCATGTTTTCAGTCCTTCATCTCCTTGAAGCCTGATGAGGACTTGCCTGGGCAGACAAGAATCAAGCTATGCTGAGCTGTCCACAGCATGGCCACCTACCACCTGGCCACTCTCCTCATCCAGCAGCTACAGAGCTTACTGACCCAAAGCTGCCCATCAGTGAGATCAAATTTAACTAGCCTAAAGGATCTAGTTACCCAAAGAACAGCTGTCCTAGGCATTGGTGTTAACATGGAGCAGACTGTGCCAGAGAAAACACACTCATTTTGTGTTAATTCACTGAGGTTGCTGTTGTTACAGAATAAGATAGACATTTTGACTTGCATGCTTATATCTAGATCAAACTCAGCTACTCATTATAATCACAGCTACATTGTTTGAATGTTTGTGATGCGTCTGAGTGCTACTTGCATTCTGTGCTTCTGGTCCAGCCCTGGAAATTGAGCCTTCAAGGAGAGGGTGGGTAAATGAGTGTACAGTAAAAAGGAGAATTTCTCCTGCAGCACCTTTTGATTTCTGTCAAAGAGGTGTAAATGGTGCCTTGTATTGGTGCACAATCAAAATCAGGAGTCAATTTTGGAGACTAATTTTCATCTGCAGCGTGTTCACGCCGAGCCAGCCTCACAGAATGCATATTGACAAACGTCTGATTCTTTCTAGTCTGATGAATAGAAGAGGTTGTCAAAACTGCTGTCTCCTAGGATAGACTTTGAAAGAAGGAAAAATGCCATTGAAAGAACGCCTTCCTTGGTTTTCAGTTTATGATAAGCATTTAATTTTACAGTACTTATAATCGTTTTCCTGAGTCCCACCATCTTGACATTTTCCTAGAATGTTTTTCTTGAAAGATTGCAACAATGTTGCCTTTAACGATGTTGCCTTTTCTTTGTGTGACAAATGACTGTATATCCATAGTATTTATGAAGAGGAGATCAACCACTGGGGAAACAAGTTAAAATTTAAGTAAAAGAACAGGTAGTTTCTGGGACTGGAGTGATAGATTGCTGGGTGTTAAGAGCACTGGCTGCTGTTGTGGAGGACTCAGGTTCAGTTCCCAGCATCCATGTGAGGGCCTCCAATTTCCAGGGACCTTGCACCTTCTTGTGGTTTCCACAGACATCGCACTGACATGGTCCATATATATAGTAATGCAGGCTCACACACACACACACACACACACACACA
>VZQC01010054.1:296940-340853 GCA_009823505.1 Rhizomys pruinosus | reverse complement strand
ATATATATATATATATATATATATATCCTGCTTAAAAAGTTTTAGATTGTATTACAATCTAGACAAGAAATTTTATTTATTATATCAGTTAAATTCTTTTTTACAAATATTTTATTTTTTTCTGTGTATGAGTGTATTGTCTGCACATAGATAAGTACATCCATGTTGCACAATGTCCCTGGAAGTCAGGAAAGTTCATTGGATCCCCTAGAACTGATTTAAGACAGTTGTAGCCACCATGCAGGTGCTGGAAATAAAACCTGGGTCCTCTGCATGAGCAACCAGTACTCTTAACTGTTGAGCCATCTCTCCAGCCTCAACAGTTAAATTCTTATCACTTTATTTCAATATGGCAATATAGCCATATTTTATTGGGGAAAAAAAAGGAAATTCAAGAGATGGCTCAGTGGCCCAGTTCCAGAGAATCTGATACTCTCTTCTGACCATTGCAGCATTGCACAGCATGGCTATACTCACACATATGCAGGAAATACACTCAATAACATAAAATAAAAATAATAAATAAAATAAAATGAAGGAAATTAATTATGAAAGTTTATAGAGTTATTTATAGTAAAAACTAATATTTATTATTATTTAAATATATTTCACAAATCCCCAGACCAACATATTGTCAACTTCAGTACATTTGTTGCTGATGGCTTTCATTATAATCATGTTATAAAGACCTGTCTGACAGCTGGAATCATCTCACAACCGTCCCAGTTTCTGGAATAGACTGCTTCTCCATTCCTGAGCTCACAGTTCTGAGGCTGTGGTTGATTCTCTTTCTCTCCATCACAAGCACCAGAGATGTTTCTTTCTCTGCTGGGCTGGCAATGCCTGGGCAGGTCATTCCTGAGCAGACAGGCACAACGGGGTCTGATGGAAATGAGGCTGGGGTCCCAAAGCTCCCGCACAGAGAACAAGACATGTTTTGTAAGTTGTGGTCCTCGAGGTAAACACTGGAAAAAGAACAAGATGGAACCTGGAAGTCAGTACTCTGAACTGTGTGGATGGCGGACTACATTGATTGACAAGAGAAAGCTGTGTTGGGGAGCTGAGACCTCCCTGTGCCAGCCATTAGGAACAGTGACCCAAAAGTAGCCCAGTCCTCAGCAGGAAGCACACTCACTCCTGCCTCCATGCTTAAGCCACAGAGAGGGTGGAGAAACTGAGTCACTTTTACCTGGGATAAAACAGAGTATATCCTCCAGAGCCATCCTGGGTAGGTCAGGTAGCCAATGGCCCAGAGAGAGGGAGCCAGCACAAATAGGACATTGCTCGGTCCAAGGACAGAGGTAAGGAGACGGAGAGGGAGAGGGAGATGGGAGACGGGAGAGGGAGAGGGAGAGGTAGAGGGAGAGGGAGAGGGAGAAGGGAGAAGGGAGAAGGGAGAAGGGAGAGGGAGAAGGGAGAAGGGAGAAGGGAGAAGGGAGAAGAAGGGAGAAGGGAGAAGGGAGAAGGGAGAAGGGAGAGGGAGAGGGAGAGGGAGAGAAGAGACAGTGTACACACAAAAGATAACACTCACCTCAACACACAGGTCTTTCTAGAGGTAACAGTCAAGATTTCCATGCCATATCCAGTAGATGTACCAGAAGACAGCTTGGTCTCTGTTGAGACTGACACCTATGTGATTCACACCAAGGGAATACTTTGAGATATAAGTACCATGTGAGCAAGCAAACACTGGGGGCAACACAAGGAACTTGGAGGTGCAGGGCCAGTTACAGAAAAATATGTACTCATAACAGGACAATAAATGATCACATATACAATTGTCAGAATGAATAAGTAGCCCAGTGTGGTAGTGCACACCTGTAATCCAGCACTCAGAAAGTCCAGGCAGCAGGATAGACAGGACCCTGAGGCCAGCCTGGGCAACGTAAAGAGTTTTAATTCAGCTTGGACTACCTAGCAAGACATAAATTTCTTACTGTACACTGAATATGGATCCTTATATTTACAGAGAAGTATAACATACACTACTCGTCAAAGAAGCTTCTTTTTGCCAAAGATGGAGGCTATTACAGAGTTCCACCATGGGACACACACAGAGAATATACCTCTGAGAACTGCTCATCCCTAAGTGACATACCTACAGTGGAACCTCTGCATCTAAATCTCATGGAACATGCCAGAGGGGTAGAGAGAACACGAATACGCCCCTCAACTCTCACCAACAAAGCTTCCTCATACAAGAGAATGCAATGCACACAGAAGGCCACAAATGGCCAAGGTGAAGAGAACAAGAGACTGCAGGGTGTGCTCCTGGATAGGACTCCTGTATTAAACTTCACATACCCATGGCTCAGGGACCATTGTGGAAGTAGGGGTGAAAAGATTATAAGGGCCAGAATTGGTACACGAAAATAAAGAAACAGGGGCTGGAGAGATGGCCTAGCGGTTAAGAGCGACGACCGCTCTTGCAGAGGACCCGGGTTCGATCCCCAGCACCCACATGGCGGCTGAGAACTGTCTGTAACTCCAATTCCAGGAGAACTCCAGTTCCAGGGGAATCCGAGACCCTCTTCTGACCTCCGCGGCATTGCACAACACGGGTGCACAAACCTACATCAGACAGTACATTGATACACATAAAAAAATAAAATAAAAATTTTAAAAATGGCAAATCTTTAAAAAAAAGGAAAGAAACAGAGGCTTTCAGACCTCTGAGAACTTGTTCCTATGAACTTTATAGTAATGGAGTCAGCATGCAGAAGACCTATGCAGACTCAATCAGACAAAAAGGTACCATAGAACTGGGGATATGGGCAGCAGGCCCAACCCTAGGTGAGAAACTATTGGCAGCTGATTACTGCTGGGTGAGGGAGAGTAGATCTTTTTTCTTTTTCTTTTTTTTTTTTTTTATTTATCTTCATTTTTTTGATTGATGCTTTGTATTCTACTATCTATCTTTCCCATATTCAGTTTTGTTCAGTTCAGGTATATCTCCTCTTCCCTTCCCCTGCTCTCCACCTACACCTCCCAGATCATGCATTCTGCGGAAGTTTTTTGCATCTTTCTCTGCCTTTTTTGTTTTGTTTGTTTTCATTTTTTTAGCAATAAGTGATAATTGTGTTATGAGTACAAGCATCCTCATGTAAACCCCACTTGGCCCGCCTGTTGTGCCCAATACCTACAGCTCATGGTCCCACCAGTTCCGCAGGCGGTGGTTTGCTATGTAGACTTCTTACGGAGATCAAATGAGTGTCCATGTCTATATTGTTGTTGTAGTTTCACCATTAAACCCCAATCGCAGCCCTTACTTACCAACGCCCCTCTTCCACCTATTGTTCCCTAAGTTTAGAAAAAGGGCACATGTGGATGAGAAGCCAAACAGTCTATTTCTCTTGGCGCTGAGTCTTGCGTCTCTTAGTCAATTTCTAGTGTTTCCTTTAATGGTGCTGCCAGTTGCCGTGCATTCTATAACATTTTGATCCTACTGATGAAGCCCATGCAATTAGATATTTAGGTAATTAAACAGTATAACTATTATAGCCTTTTGATCTACCAAATGAAGCACATTGCAATTGAAGATATTATCTGTACGTTTAAACAGACTACTTGTTATGGTATGGTTACTTTGGTATAGGGACAATATGTTTGTGATGTCTGCTTACAATTACTGTGAATTACATTTTCTCCTGTTAAGTATGGCAGGGCTTGTTGTGGTTTATAAATCTCCTAACCACTTTCAAACTGAACATGGGAATACGGATCTGTATGTTCCAATAGCCGAGTATCACCAACTTGCTAATGGGGAGAAATGAAAAATGCAGCTTTGAGTGAGTAGGATGTACCAGAAAGTGCCATCAGAAGGATTGACTCCTCGGGCATTGAAGGGAAGAATAGCCTCAGAGGTGCTGCAGCCATCAGGCCGTTCTGTGGATCCTAATAGTAATAACTATTTTTAATGAATCCTAAACAAGCTTACCTTCTAGGTGCCGCAATAGGTTTAATACAAGAGATTTCTTAACTCCCCGCCATAGAATTAGGAGAAATATGATGATGAGAGGTCGTTCTCCAGCTGTAGATTGGAGCCATCTTAAAGAGGTTCTTGTAAGAACTCAGTAAATACCCTGGCTTCTTTAATTGACTATATGGCGATCAGAAAGTGAAAGATATTTCTCTACTCAGAACAAATATACATACTAAAGTCTCCTTAAGCTATGCACTTTAACAAACACCTATATTAAAAAGGAGCTATCACATCAACACGATGGTTATTCTACCAAGGAGATGTTGGCCAGGGATCCAAGCCCCACAAAGGTAAAGCTCCTTCCTCAAAACGGATATCTGCAGGAAGAGAGGCGATAAGGCCCTGCTGTTGAAGACCTGATATAAACATGGGAAAGATGTATGGAGGATCCCGCACTTTGCTAGATATCAGATGGTCTCTGGAATGCCAGAGAGTGTTACCAAAGGCCACTAAACCAATAAAGCAAATATAGGTCTCCTTGAGTCAAGCAAGACTCCTCCGTCAGCACCAGCTACACCTCATCTGCCTGGAAATACTGTGCAGCAGTGGCAGCCATATGTCTGTATATCCCAAATCTAATTGGCTATTAGCTCTCTCCTTGGAGGAATAACCCACGGCTGATGCCACAAGCTTACATCCTCTAATGGTGAGTAGATCTTTTTTCTAACAAGCTTTATTGAATATGTTTCCAAATCAAATAATAACATTAAAATATATACACATAGTTGTCACTTAAGATAATCATGATTTCTAAAGTTTCCTTAAATAGTACATTATAAAATATTGGACTATTTTTCTTAAAGAATTAGAGAGGAAAATTTTGAGGTCTCTGATCACAAAATCTTAATCAATCAATCAATGAATCAATCACCATGTAATTTTGTTACCATTTTCCTTCTTTTTGGTGAAAACATTTAAAATCAACCCTCTTAGAATAATTCAAGCATACACTACAAAATTATTCATCATAGTTACCATGTTGTACATTAGATTATCAAAGTTTATTCATTTTGTGTAACTAAAATTTTGTAGCTTTTATCAATTATTTCTCATTTCCTGCTTCTACCATATAAAGCCATCTCCATATAGCCTTGCTTTATGTAGTTTGTTATAAAAAAACCATATCCCTTTTCAGTACATTGTTACTTATTGGCATCAAATTCACAGCTAAGAGCTTGTACTACATGCTTTGAACAAAGCTTATAAGACAATATGTTTCCTACTTGAAGCATGTCACAGCCTTCTTGCACTCCAGAACTCTAAGCATCAACTACTTCAACTCTGTGCTTTGGGAGCATCTATCCTAGCCTCTGATGTTCATAATTCTACTCAGTCTTTTTTTTTTCAACACTCCTTACATATAGAAAATTAACAAAGTCCAAAATCTAACTATACGTTAATTGCAAAATGTATTTAGGAATACCATAAACATATTTAGCTTAACCATAAGCTTGTATATAGGTAAAAAAATATAACTTTACATTCCTAAATTACATAGTGAGGATATATATATATATATATATATATATATATATATTACTTTAAAAAAGATTTGTTCTTCTCATAAATCTTAAAACTGAGGAAAATAGACATATATGTCTATATATCTCTATAGAAATATAGACATATATGTATAGCCATAACAGTCAATGTGATATTATCTTCACTGATCTGTTATCCAGTTTGACTTACATGTAAGGATTTGGTGTTAGGAACCACAAATAAGAGATAACATACATCCTTTGTTTTTCTAAGACTGTGCTACCTCACCTAGCATAACAGCTTCCAGTTCCATCCCTTCGCCTACCAATCCCATGATGCCATCCTTCTTCACCACTGCATAGAAATCCATTGTATAACTGTACCACATCTTCATTATCCACTCGTCTTTTGAGGGACACCTGGGCTGTGGTTAGCACCACACATGCAGAATCAAAGGGAACAAAGGGAGGATGGGAGGAAGAAGAAGCTGCCAGGAGCTTCTCCTGGAACTTGCACAAAAACACTGCACACCAGTTGGCCATGGGGAATTCCACCCCACAGCCTGGTCTGGCCAAGCTATTTGCCCTGACACAGACCCTTGGCCTTGGGGTGTCAGCTGCCACCCCGTTATGGCCAAATAAATCTCACCCCGAGACAGAATTCACAGACTGGTGGCTATCTACAAGCCTCTGTCCAGTCTAAGCCCAGCTGGCTACTTGATACTCACTTCCCAGGTTGGTGGCCCCACAGAAAGACCTTTTTTCAACCATTACCCATTAGCACTCACAACAAACACAAGCCTGATGGGCTTAACTCACACACATAGAAATTAACAGACGGGACTCTCCTCTGATGGTAAAGAAGAATACCTTTATTGTTTACAGCACCTCCCTTAAGTAAGCAGAGTGATGCCATCTCTAAGGGCCTGCTCTCAGACCCCCTGCCTCACACCCTGTAAATATCATGAGTTCTATTAGCAGGAGTTTGTCTCACATGGTTTGTTGATACAAGCCAAGCTCACCTAGGGGGAGTTTCCAGTGTGAAAGACAGGCAGGCAATTAAGCACAATGTAGCCACAGGTGACCTTCCTCTACCTATACTGGGATGCTTCCAGATCTTAGCTATTGAGAAAAAAGCAGCAATAAACATGGTTCTGCATGTATGTTTCTTATAGGATGAATCATTTGGGTAGATACCTAGGATTGGTAAAATTAGGTCAAATGGTAGGTTCATTTTTAGTCTTTTTTAGTCTTTTAAGAGTTCTCCACACTGCTTCCCACAGGGATTGCACAAGTTTGCAATCCTATCAGCAGTGGTCCCCTTTCTCCACATCCTCTCCAGAATTTGGTGTTGTTTGTTTCCTTGATCATCCAATCTTACTGGTGTAAGATGAAATCTTAAAGTGGTTTTGATTTGCATTTTCTTAACTAACTAACTAACTAACTAACTAACGTTTAACACTTTTTGAGATGTTTCTGAGCCATCTTAGTTTCATCTCTTGAGAAGTTGCTGTTCATATATTTAGCCCATCTTTTAATTGGGTCATTGTTTTATTGGTCCTTTGTTTTTGAGTAATTTATGTACTCTGGATGTTATACCTCTGTCAGATGTGTCACTGGTGAAGATTTCTTCCCGCTCTATGGGTTTTCTCTTTACTCCTTTGAGTGTTTCTTTTGCTGTACAGAAACTTTTTAGTTTAATGAGGTCCCACTTGTTGATTGTTGACCTTAATTCCTGCACAACTGCTGTCTGATTTAGAAAGCCTTTTCCTACACCTATATCCTGTAGGTTACTGCCAATATTTTCTTCTAACATTTTCAGAGTTTTAGGTTTCCAATTGAGGTCTTTAATCTATTTAAAATTGATTTTTGTGCCAAAAATAAAAAGCCAGGGGTGGTGGCACACACCTTTACCCTTAATCCTAGCACTAGGGAGGCAGAGGCAGGTGGATCTTTGTGAGTTCAAGGCCAGCCTGGTCTACAGAGTGAGTTCCAGGACAGCTGGGACTACAGGGAGACCCTGTCTCAAAAAGACCAAAAAAAATCGGTTTTTGTATAAGGTGAAAGGTAGGGGTTTAATTTCATTCTTCTACAGAAAGTGATCCAATTTTGGTAGTATCATTTGCTGAAGATGCTGCCTTTCTTCCTTTGAGTGTTTTTGGCTCCTTTGTCAAATATTAGGGAGCTGAAATTGTATATACTCATGTTTGGTCTTTGATTTTTTTCCATTGATCTGTGGGTCTATTTTTGTGCCAGTATCATGCTGTTTTTATAACTACAGCTCTATAGTAGAGATTGTAATCTGGTATAGTAATTCCTCCTGCATTACTCTTTTTGCTCAGGGTTGCTTTGGCTACCTGGGGTCTTTTGTTTTTCTGTATGAATTTTAAGATTTATTTTCTAATTCTTTGTAATAAAAGTCATGAAGATTTTGATTGGGATTGCATTGAATATTAATCTGAGTAGGATGATCATTTACTATATTAACTTTTCCAACCCACGAACATGGGAGATCCTTCCACCTTCTGGTGTTTTCCTCAATCTCCTTCTTCAAAGATTTAAAAATTTCACTGTAGAGATTTTAATGTCTTTGGTTTAGTCTGAAATATTTTTTGAAGTGATTTTGAATGGGAGGGTCTCCATGTACTCCTCCAATTACTTGTTGTTGGCATATAGGAAGGCTACTGATTTTTGTAGATTAATTTTATAACCTGCCACTTTACTGAAACTGTTAATCATTTCTAGGAGTTTTCTGGTGGAATTTTTGGCATCCCTTAGGTATAATATCATGTCATCTGTAAAAAAGGATAGAGAGTAGATCTTCTTTAAGGGAGTGACTGTAAACAGGCTGACTAGACTCCAGTGGGTGAACTTCCATGCAGGGACACCTGGATGCAGATGCTTGTTCAGATAGGACTTAACATGTATGACAGAATACCTGAAGTCTGGGGGGGGGGCAGTGTGTGGAGGGTGGAAAGGAGGAGCAGTCTAAATGTGATTTAAATATATTAGATAAAATGCACAAAATCTCAATAAATAATTGGGGAAACAAAAACAACTATGAGACTAGAGAGGTGACTAAGTGGATAAGAGCAGTTGTTGCTCTTCCAGACAACCCAAGTTCAATTCCCAGCACCACCTCACATGGCTCACAACCACTTGTAACTCCATCTCTAGGGACCTATACTTCTTGCCTCTTCAGGCATCTACACTCTTGTGCACATACCCACATAGAAACACATGCACATGTGCATGATTAAAATGAAATAAATCTTTTAAAAAAAATAACTAAATGCACAAAGTACTTGAGAATTTTATAAATTAAAAAATAACCCCAATGTATGCAAAAATCCAGGGAGGGCATTGCTTACAGAGAAATGACTGTGAGAACCCTCCTTCAGGCAGGCCTAGTGACACACACTAGTACTCCCAGCCATCTGGTCACTAGGGTGGGAGGATTGAGTTCAGGGCAAGACTGGACTGCACAGGTCATCCTGGGATACATAGTAAGACCCTGTCTTACAAACACTAAAAAAATGAGCCACTAACTGAAGATCTAACTTGTGAACATGAGCAATGTCAAGAAGGTCGGTGCACTGTTCACGTAGAACATCCAATCTCCTGGTTCATTTCCTGCACAAGGAGAGTTCTGTGACTAGGCAGTGTGCATCTAGAAAGCCCAGTGGTTTACAGCACACTCTGTATCTAATATGTGGACATATTTTCCTATCTGTTCAATGAGATCCAGAAAGAGAGATTTCTTCTATCAACTTTATTTATCAAAGCCTTCCAACACTGTGTGTGTGTTTTCACCTTAATTTCTGTCAGGTTTTACTTCCTGTGTTCAATAGCTCTCTCATTAATCCTTTGATTACTTACAGTTGTCATAGCTGCCTGACATTTTTGCCCATTTACCTCTATGACATCTCTGTCTCCCTGCCTGCTTCATTCCTAGACTTTGTCTTGTATTCTATTATTATTAAAACATGTCTCCTTTCTGGGGCATACTGCATAGAAAATATCAGTCCCAATGTCGTATTTTCTGACTATTTGTACTTTTGTGTTCTATTTTGCTTCCAGACATAATTGAATTGATTTGACTCTCTTCAAAGTCACCGTGGCAACCCCAGCAATTTGATTGGGTTATTCAATCTATATCTTTAGTATCATTATTGATACAATTTTTCTCAACCATGTCATTTTATGAATTGCTTTCTGCCCTTTTAATTCCTGTACCTTTTCATTTTCTAACATAATTTTCAGGATTCTGCTATTTAGTCTACTGGATCTTAAGCTATACTTCTTTGGGTCATGTGAGTATCTTATTGATTATAATACATAGCTTAAACTTATCACAATAAACAGATCTGTTCAATTACTTCAGAAAAACATAAGAAACTCTCAAGAAGCATATTTTTATACTTCATTCTTGTTTTCATATATATTAACCTATTTGTGTCATAAATTGAACAAAAATCTCTGATACTGTTAGGGCTTTAGATAGTGACATATATTTAAATAGATAAGTATATAGATTAGGTAGATGATAGTGACAGAGAGATGTTTGACAGATGATAGATAAACAGATAATACAGATGAGTGATAGATGATAGATACAGAGATTTATTGACAAATAGTTGATAGATTAGATGACAGATGATAGATACATAGAAGATGATAGATAGATGATAGATAGATAGATAGATAGATAGATAGATAGATAGATAGATAAGTGAGTGCTGGATAGCTACAGTTGTCAACTTGACATATTCAGGTTGAGGGATCCCTACTTGGGGAATTTCCTCCATTGGGCTTGCCTGTGCTCATGTCTGTGGGCATTTTCTTGATTGTTGAGTGATGTGGGAGGGCGCAGCCCACTGTGGAACACCCAGGCAGGATTTTGTGTATTGTATAAGAAAGCTGGCTGATCATGGGCCACAGGACGAAGCTAGTAAGCAGCTTTCCTCCATGGCCAGTGCTTCGGCTCCTTCCTCCAGGTTCTTGCCCTGAGTTTCTACATTGGGCTCCCTAAGTGATTAACTGTAACCTGGAAGATGTAAGACAAATGAGCACTTTTTTGTCCCAGCAATTGAAGGCAACTGCTGATCCATCAATACAGCCCCAGAGCATCTCCTTAAAGCCCAATCTCCAAATGCAGCCACATTCTGAAAGACTGGGGAGAAAAGTTCATCAGATCCTGCTCATATACCATGGGGGCCAAGTCTTGCTATGCAATCAGTCACATTGGCAAAGCAACATGGAGATTTTATCAATGTGAATTATAATTCCCATTTAGAAGTCACTAGACCTGGCCTCATACCCATGATCATTTGTGCTGGTTTAAGTTTTTTTCAACTTGAGACAAATTAGAGTCACTTAGGAAGGGGGAATCTCAACTGAAGAATTTTCTCTATCAGACTGGTGTCTAAGCAGGTCTATGGGGCATTTTCTTGATTTCTAGTTGAAGGAGGGCCCATCCCACTGTGGGCACTGCCACCCCTGGGCAGATAGGCTCGGGCTGATCATGGCAGGAGAAGCAAGCAGTAAGCAGAGCTCCTGCTTCATTGCCTTCCTTGACTTCCCTCAATGATGTCCTGTGACATGGCTCTGTAAGCCAAACAAACCGTTTCCTGCCACAAGTTGATTCCGGTCAGTGTTTCCTCACAGCAACAAGAAAGAAAACTAGAACATTCAGGAAGCTCAATATTAATCAGGATTAATTGCCTTAAGTGGGAGTCTACTGCTGGGATCATCATTTATTTAAGGAAGTGAGGTCAGTCTCCACCATATTGCTTCTCTCTCTCTCTCTCTCTCTCTCTCTCTCTCTCTCTCTCTCTCTCTCTCTGTTGGGGGTTACATCCCTGTGTGATACAGTGTCCTTTGCTACTATATTTGCCATTCCAGTTCCTACAGAGACATGATCTAGCTTCTTGATTCAGCCTAGAGAACCTATTTTAGTGTTTTTTACAGAATGAGAGAGCTGGAGACAAGTGCTCTTAATTTGTGTTTATCTAAAACTAGAAACTGTATTTTCCATTTAGTTTGTTTGGAGAGGATAGATACAGAGATAATGCACCATTAAAGAGGCTTTGTGTTTTGTATTTGATTCAAAATTTGAACATTTGATTAGGATTTCCTGATTTCTACTTTTCTAAAATGAAGATTGAGGTATTAAATGTTTGTGTGTGTGTGTGTGTGTGCATGTGTGTATTGCTTGCATGTATAAGTGCACCCATGTCATGCAATGCCCTCAGAGGTCAGAAGAAGGCTTTGGATCCCTAAAACTGGAGTTACAGATAGATGTTAGCCGCCTTGTGGGTGCTGAGAATTGAACCTGGGTCCTCTGCAAGAGCCATCAGTGCTCTTAACTTCTGAGCCATCTCTTTAGCCCCCAGATTAAGAAATGATCATATCCTTGAGCATATTATTGAAATATTTCTTCCCTCCCATATAGTCATAATCTCCCTTACTTGTGACATTTAATGGCTGGCTGGTTTGATTTCTCCCTGTGGGGTTTCCTGATGGTGCCCAGGTGCCCCAATTTTCCAGCCACTGTTTGTGCACATTTGATTTTGCTCCTTCTCTCTTTCAGAGACCCCAGTGCCATCTACATTAACATATTAACATGGTCACATGGCCTCTGAGACTGCTTGTTTCTCTTTCACTTTTTCCTGCATTTCGTACTATTCATTCATTCATTCATTCATTCATTCATTCATTCATTGTTTTTGGTTTTTACCCTGTAGCCCCAAATGGCCTAGATCTCGGTATGTAGACCAGGCTGCTTCTATCTGCCTTTGACTCCCAGGTGCTGGAATTAAAGGTGGGCATCTTACCACACCTTCATACTTTATACTTTTAATTTTTATTTATGTGTATGTGGAAGGGTACCCATAGAGGCCAGAATAGTGTATTGGATACCCTGTTTCTCTGTCTGTGGCTGGTTCTTAGCCACTCAACCTGGCTACTGGGAACTGAACTCAGGTCTTCTGGAAGAACAAGTTCCTTCAAACACTGAGCCATCCCTCCAGGTCCTGCTCCATTTTAGAGTGTAATACGTATAGCTCTATCTCCAGTTTCACTCATTCTTTCTTCACTGTCTTGAATTTTCTATTGAGCACATTTAGTCAAATTTACATTAAGTTGTCATAGGCTGTAACTTTCCTTTTCTGTGTTTCCTATTTTTCTATCAAACGTCTTTACCTATGTCCCCATGAAGATCACTTTAATTCTTTGAGCATACCTAAAATACCAAGCTAGACTGTTTCTCTTGCTAAATCAGCATCTGCATTTGGTAGTGACTGCCTGTTACTGCAGAAAAGGAAATCTGTAACATTTAACAAGCTTAACCTTGAACACTACATATGAACAGACTAGTAGAGGAATTCTGAGTTTTGGTTCTTTGGGTTTCTTAGATTTTTGTCTAGGTATTTTGTTCCATTACACCTTGAGCTTGCCCAACTAAACCTAAAAATTATGCTGACGTGTAAGTGGCAGGAAACCTCAGCTCACTAAACAGCCTCAGGGGGCTTCCATCTCCCACTGGGGCCCCACAGTCCTTCCAGAACATGAATAACTGTGTGCGGTCTGTGGTGTGTCTGGAAATATTGTCATGCAGACGTGGAGTCTAACCAGTTTTGATGTTCTTATGCTTCTAATACTGATCTCTTTGCACTCTGTCTGCCCACCCTTTGCTCCACCCTGTCATCAGCTCAAACTGGAAAGAGCTGAGATTCATCTCTGTAGCTGTGGAGCTTTGGGTGGGCTCCCAAAGGTAAAGAATTCTGAGTCTTACAAATGAGTTAAAATTTTCAAAGGCCAGCCTTTCTCAAGTTGCTTAATAAATTTTATATTATTTTATTATATATAGTGTGGGTAAAAGAGAGGGGGGAGAGAGAACGAAATATATTCATAATTGTTATCCTTGGGATGATTTCTCATAACACTTCTTTCATTTCCAGAAGTTTCTTGGTCTTCAGTTTGATTGACCTCCTAGATACAGTGAAGAGATGAAAACCAGGATTCCATCAAGAATATTTCAACAGTAGACACATGAATGAAACTAGGGCCATCCATATAGCCCCCTCAGCCCCCAGTAGGGATCACTCTCGGTTTAATCTAAATTCTCTCAATATCTTGCACCAATAGCCACAATGACAGTCATTTGTGCAATGCAGACCATGAGAGAGAATACACATACACACACACACACACACACACACACACACACACACGTGCGCGCGTGCATATACATACACATTTATATGTGAAATAAATGAGAATTTGCAGCCAGCATCTTGGATTTATACCTTTAATTTATATAATATGGGATCAAAACACTTATAACCATTAATTTAATTTAACACGTTCCAAATTTAAGAGGTCTCTAAGCACCAAGGACAGACAAAATATTTCCCAAATGAAAATGCTTTATCTTGGCCCTTCAATATTTCCCACAAATAATGATCAAAAATACTAGTAGTTACAATAAAAATGTCAAACCACACAAGAAATCAAGATGTTCTGTCAAAGAATGATAAGAAAAGGTTACTGAAAAACATAGTTGGGCCTTCAATCCATATAGCAACTGCCTCAAATGCAATATAGCAACTATCTTACTCTGGCTAAGAAACAAGTTTCATAAAAATTTCTTAAAATAGTATTTGTTTATGTTTCTTTGAAAAAATATTTTAACAAAAAGCAACCTAGCAGGGTTGTTGGGAGTCGGGTGGGGCTGGGGTAATGACTCAGTGATTAAGTCAGTGATTGGGAGCACTGGCCACTATTGTGAGAAATCAGGTTTGTATCCCGGCACACATGGCAGGTATCAACCATCAAGAACTCCTGTTCCAGGGGATGCCTTCCTTTTCTGTCCTCTTCAGGCACTACATGTACATGGTGCACTTATATACATGTAGACAAACCACTCTTATATACAAAATAATAATAAATATATACATAAGCAAATAAATGGCAACAAGGGAAAAAGAGTTCTTTTAGCTCACAGCTGCAGGTTGCAGTCCACCATTGCAGGGAAGTCACAGCAGCAGTAGCTTAAATCACCCACAGTCAACAGCAGGGAGAGATGGGCACATCCGTGTCTCTGCCTGCTTGCTTGCATCAGCTCCATTTCTGGAATTTCACACAGCTCAGGATCCCCTGTCTATGGAATGGCCCACCACAGTGGGCTGGGCCTTCCCACATCCATTAACTTAAAAAAGACACTCCCACAGACACCCCCACCAGCCAACCCAATGCAGGCAATTCTTCATTCAGTCTCTCTTCCCAGGTGAGTCTAGGTTGTCCAAGACAATGAATGCTAACCATTAAAATAACAAAACAGACTTTAAAAAGTAGTGAATAGAATTTCTACCAATGAAAACCACTAAAAATTCAATGAAAATTCAGGTGATTTGCTATAAATATATGCATAGCAGGAGAAAAAATATGTAGGAAAAAGTATGTAGGAAAATAGCTCAAATTAAATTATTCATAATGTGGCAGAGAGGGGATAGTAGAGCCATAATAAATAAAATATACATGAAAAAGAAAATAAGGTCAAGCTTAGTCTGCATGAGTTTCCTGTTAGAAATCAAACAAACAACCTATAAGAGATGTGATATCTGAAGAAGAAATTTAACCCATACAAGTCAAATGCACAAAGCTACCAGGAAGGTCCGTACAGCTTTATTTGAAGTTCTTAAAGGGTAAGCAGCAAGGAATATTATTATTAATGTATACTTATTCATTTATGTATACATTTGTGGATACAATTTCAAAATTAACAAGTAAGCAGTTTCACCAGATAGGACACAAGTACACAACATCACAGAGATTATCAATCAGGGCAGTGTGACAGTTTACAAGGAATCAATATGGCTGAGAACAATTAGTCTACATTTTCAGGTACTTTCCCACCATTCTTTGGCCAATAACATATAGAAATGAACATATTTCAGGAAGTCCTAAGGTGTCTCAAGGAGACACACAGGTGAACACATCTCTCTCCCTCTGCTGTGAACCTGGAAGACCTCCTGCTACATTTATGGCGTCAGCTCACTGCCGCACGAGCAGCAGACATGGGCATGCTGGGGTGCTTGCAGCTCAGAATGAGCTAACCAACTGTGCTGAAACATGAAATTAGAGAAATAAATCAGGGAAACAGAGTGGATGACAGCCTGAAGAAGCACGAATTAGCATAATGTAATCATAAATCAATGGGTTGTCTGATGACAGGGACTGCCATAGTTACCTGTCTATCTTGAAGACAAACTCCCCTCTCACACAAATCTTATACCATACATTTAAAATATATTTTAGATGGATTAAGATTGCTGTGTATTAAAAATAAAAACTAGTTAAAGATAACAGAAACCATGGCAGTCCAAAAATAAGGGTCAAAGATATTTTTGTTTTAACTCAAGCTTGAAACGCCAACATATTTAAAAGAAAATGTGGCATATTGAATCATCAGAAAATGTAAACCATTATGCTGCAAAAGTTGCCATGCAAAATGCCAGTAGAAAAACCTGTGAGCTGGAAAAATTATTAGGCAGATGGCAAAGTATTATTAGTTACAATATAAATGATGACTCTAAATTTTCAATAAGGAGGGGCTGGAGAGATGGCTCAGTGGTGAAGAACACTGGCTGCTCTTATAGAGGACCTGGGTTCGATTCCCAGCACCCACATGGGGACTATCTGTAACTTCAGTTCCAGGGGAGTCCAGTGCTCTCTTCTGACCTCCATGGGCATTGCATGGCATGGTTGAACTTACATGCAGGCAATATACTCATACACACACACACTCAAATTTCAATAAGGAAGAAGATACTGGAGTGTAGTGATTAAATAAGGTGCAAATTGTAAAGGCCACAAAATATATGAAAGAGTCCAATTTATTAGTTGTCAGACAAATGCAAATTAAATTAGCAACAAAATACCACTCTATTTCTGTAAGATTATAAATACATAAGATATAAACACATTCCTAGTAGATACATGAGGGAAAGAAATGTTCAAACATTTCTGATAAAGATGAGAAGAGAGGCTGCCATTTTTTGAAGAAAGTAATCTAGTGCCATGTACCAAAATGCTGAGCAGAGATATGTACGAATCCTTGGTACAAAAATTCCATTGATTGATTTGGACTATATAAATTAAAGTGTTAAGATATATGGAAATCTTCACAGCTGTACTTGTGGTGCACAAAGGGGACGATATGTAAACTTGTGTACACACATGTATGATCATGTATTTTTCTGTACAAAGTTTGTCTTTGCATGAGTCTATGTGAAGATCCAGAGTGAGAGAGCTTCATTCAAAGGAAACATGCCACGGGCAATGTCTACAACAAACAGAGACAAATGAGGGGAAATATCTTGTGCAGCACAGCCTGTTTCCATACAGAACTCCACAGCAAACTCCAGAACTCTATGCTTCTAGCATAGAGTTTCAGTCAGACATTGGGCCAGGGGCTGGAGGGACCCCCTTCCATGGGAAGCACCTATCTGAAAAGGAAGAAGTAGAGGGTGAGATCCAATACAGGCTAGGATGTCACAAGCCCAGGTCTGGTCTAGGGCATATTTACACAGGGTCAGCCATATTTACATTAATGACAACACAGCTGAGATAATCAGCTTAAATCCAAATGGTTGACTTGGCCCACAGCATTGGTGGGCTCAGTCTGCGATCAGTGAGTTTTGTGCTCTGGGGACCATGGCGTGGCTCGCCATCATGGGAGGACAGGGCATAGCAGAGCACATCATCTCCTTTTTCTTTTCTGTAGTTTATGTGTATGAGTGTATTGACTGCATGTAGGTAGGTGCACCTGTGTGCTACAATGTTCATGGAGGTCAGAAGAGGGTATCAGATCCCCTGAAACTGAAGTTAGGTGACCGTTAGCCACCATGTGGGTGCTGGGAATCAAACCCAGGTCCTCTGCAAGAGCAGCCAGTACTCTTAACCACTGAGCCATCTCCCAGCATGTCATCTCTTAAGTTGTCACTCCAGATGGGAACTACAACAGCATATTCACACAAGGAATCTGCAGACTGAGAAGCCCAGCATCCCTCTCATCCTCAGCTGGTGGAGGGCAACCTGCTCCTCCAGATTTTATGTGACTGTATTACAATGTCATATCAGCATGAGCGGGGAAGGCAAGAAGATACACTGGCTTGTTAATAGGTTCGCTATGATCTGTTAAAGACAGAGATAGCAGGGACCATTCAGAGAGGGTGAAGGAAGATGGCATTAAAACGGATGCAAATATCCACACACAACCATACTTCTCCATTGTTGTACAATTGTTACACAGATAAAATTTTGGGCACAGAAGACCTAGTATCCCAAAATAAGGTTTTCTAAATGGGACAAAAGTTAATAGATATATAGCTTACCAAATCAACATTTAGATGATTTTGTTACAAAACATGACTTAATTTATAATAATAATTTAATAAAATTGTAATAGCTAATTGTAATAGCTATAAATATAAAAGGATACAATAAAGAATAGAAGGAAATTATTAAAATATATCTGCTCAGATTAAATTTTAATCTTAAAATATGTACAATAAAATATGCATGCATCTTAATATAAGAACCAAAAACTTGAGGGCAAAGAATCTCATTTGATGTACATGCTTTGTACATCAAATGAGATTCCCTTAGGCTGAGACCGTGCTGTATATAGTATTTCATAATCGGCTTGACTCCATCTCATTGACTCGCTTTGCTTTATAAAAGTATTTGTAGGGCTGGAGAGATGGCCTAGTACTTAAGAGCACCGACTGCTCTTGCAGAGGACCCGGGTTCGATCCTCAGCACCCACTTGGAGGCTGAGAACCATCTTTAACTCCAGTTCCAGGGGAATCCAACACCCTCTTCTGACTTCCGCGGTATTGCATGACATGGGTGCACAAACCTAAATGCAGACAGTACATTCATACACATAGAAAAAATAACTTAAAAAAATAAAAAAATAAAAGTATTTGTCTTCTGATGTTATCACATGCTCACTACAAGGTAAACCCTGTCAGACTGGGGATTTTGTCTCACTTTTGCTTTGCTTGGTCATTAGGAATGAAGAATCTTCCACAGAACACAGGTGATGAATAAATGCAAATTGTGAAATAATGGCTGTGGTAGTTTGAATTAGTGCCCCCCACCACACACAGCCTCCAAAAATTAGGCAATTGGACCCCAGCGGCACTGTTTGGGGAAGATCGTGGAACCATTAGGAGGTGTGGCCAGGCTGGAAGAAGCAAGAAGCAGGTCACCGAGGGAGGGCTTTGAGACGTCTTAGGCCTTGTGGATTTCCAGTTTCTCTCTGCTTTCTTGAAGATGTGAACCGCTAGCTTTCTGCTTCAGGCACCTCTACTGATATGTCTCCTGGCCACAATGGACTCTAAGCTGGAACCATAAGTCAAACAAACTCTTCCTTCTTTAACTTGCCTTGGTCATAGTGATTTATCACAGCAACAGAAAAGTAACTAACATAATAGCTTAAATCAATTTTTCTGTGTGGGCTTAGCAGATAGAAAGTACTGTGATTTACATATGCTTTGTGTGTCTCCCCCAAAATAGACATCTGTTGGTGCACACTCTGCTGATATTTGGAGATGGAGGAAGCATTAAGAGATGGTGTCTAGGGCCCAGAAATTAGTTTACTGGGCAGCGAGGGCTCGCAGAAGATTAAACTGCTCTTCTTCAGTGTTTCTGGGGAACTGTTGTCATCACAGAGATCCTGGAGCTGGATCCCCACTCCTTGTTTTCCATTGCCACGGGTCCCCTTCCTCACAAGCTTCCCAGTAAGATGGCATCTACCCCCAAATTCTTAGCAAAAATGCACAGAGGCCAGTTCAATTTAGCTTTGGTTTATTAAGCTCCATAAACCTCTCGTCAGTCTTTCTGACCTACCCAGACTCAGGTATTTTGTTCTGAGTGTTACGAAGGACATACCATAATAAGGAAGTACAAATATATCTAAATACTAACTACAGATTTATACTTGTTTTAACAGTTTTCTCTATTGTGTTCAGTGCTGTGGATTCCAATAGATAATCCTGGCAGAGTCTTTGTTATTCCCTTGATGTAAATCTCTAGACATTTGAACAATGTGCAGGGGTGTGTCAGTGTTTCACATTTTGTCTATTTTGCCACATTAAGAGCTGTCAACTTTTCTGCTCTTTCATCGGGTTTGCATTGGGAATCTTGATCCTCTGCCAAGACTTGTTAATACGCACCATCACCAATTTAAAAGATGAAAAGCTGTTTCTCACTTTGTTTACATTTCCATTTCTTAGATTATTATAAGCTGGACTTTATCATAGTAATTTATGAATTATGTCACATAGTAATTTCTGAATTCCTCCTTGCATCTTCTTCTGCCAGGTTTTAAGGAACCACTGTCCTGTCCTCACTGAAATGTTGAGGCTTTTCAAATAATAAAAACAGTCATCATTTTCCTGTCATGTTATAAAGATTATTCCTACTTGGTAATTTGTATTTTATTTTCACTGACAATTTCCTGGTGATCTTCAAGCTTATCTTTTGTATTTCTATGAACTACCACATTTGAAAAATCTTCCTTTTACTACACTTTTTAAAATTTTTGGTGTGTTTTTTCATGTATCTTCAATTGACTCTTTTTAAAAATATAGTGAAAGAGGACTATATAGTATATACATAGTATATACAAGTATATGCATACACATATATATTTAATGTATGTGGGTTGCCATAAAAATTTAAAATAGGGAAATAGGAGGGAGAGAGAGAGAGAGAGAGAGAGAGAGAGAGAACAGTGAACATAGATAGGGACGTGGTGGTCTGAGTGCTCACTACAATTTCATCCATTTGAGTTGTGGTGATTTGTAGAAGGAAGTCTCAGAAGTGGGATTCTATCAGCCCACAATGTGGACCTGACTCTGACCATGCCCTTTATCTTGGCTTCTAATTTACATGTTGGTGAGGAAATAAAAAGGATGTATGTGAAATCTATGTAAGATCCCAAACTGAACAAAATAGCATATTTACTTAACAACTAGACTTCAAAGAAAATTTCCATAAATAGACAGCATTTTATGAATCATGCAGTAGTTTCCAGCCTTGGCCCCAGGCCTGCTCCTGCTCTTCCACATCAGATCTCTGGACTAACTTCCTGACACAGACTAGCTTAATCCTCCTGCTCATTTTGTTAGACCCTCCACAGGCTGTCCCCACCCCACCTTGTCCTTGGCCCCCCTCCTGATTTACTTCCCACAGAAATGTTACTACCCTGTAAAAACCTAGAGTACACACCAACCAACTTTTCATATCTGAGCCAAAAGCAACCAAGCTACTCATTAACAATATAAACAGAACCAAATTTCAACTAACCAAAGACAGAATAGAATTTCCTCCTGGAAATAACAACAACAACAACAACAAAAGACATCCATATGCCAAAAAGAGAAAGCAAAAATGCAAATAATATGAAAATCCAAGAGAATATGTCTCCATCCATCCTACAGATGTGTACTACAATGAGAATCATCCCTAGGAGCCCCATGACACAGAATTTAAAAGAACAATCATAAACACTATCAAAGAACTTAAAGAAAACACAAAGAACTCAAAGGGCTCAAAGAGAAGAGTCACATATACAAATATGTGGCTGAATTAAATAACAACAAATTCAGGTCTTGAAAAATGAACCCACAAAAGCAATAGGAATATTGAAGAAAACCCAATCAAAGTAAACATAAAATTTAAAACTCAATAAGTCAACTTGGAAGGACAGGAGAAAGCCTCAGGAACAGAAAGAATAAAATGGTTAACAGACTATCAAGACTAGATAGCAAAGTTGAAGAACTGGACTCCTCAAACAAAGACTATGAAACATTTTTAATACAGGAATGGAATATGCAGGAAATGTGGGACACCATGAAAAGATCAAATCTACGTATCATAGGCATACCGAAGGGAGAAGAATCTCAGGCCAATGGCATTGACCAGTTCTTCAACAGGATTATAGAAGAAAACTTCCCCAAATTAAGGCAAGACACCGCTATACAGATTCAAGAAGCACATAGAGCACCAATTAGATAGGACCAGAACAGAAATTCCCCACATAGTAAAAACACTAAATGTACAGAATAAAGAGAGGGTACAGAAAAATTCTAGAGAAAAGCATTATGTAGGCAGAACTACAGCTGACTTAGCATTCCATTTATGAAAGCCAGAAGACTCTGGATCAAAGGATTCCCAGCTCTAAATGACCATGGATGCCAACCCAGAAAAGTTTACCCAGAAAAACTACCTATCATAGTCAAAACACTTCCCAACTTATGAATAGACTGAAAGAATTCATGTCCACCAAACCAACCCTACAGAGAATACTGAAAGCAATACAAGGGACCAAAGATTTGAATGACTATACCCAGGTGACAGAAAGAAAACAAAAGAAGGTATAATTACAGAAACACAAAATAGGACCAAGAACAAAAATTAAAATGACAGTAACCAATACACATCTTTCCATAATTACTCTAAATACCAATGACTTCAATTCCCCAGTCAAAAAACACAAGCTAGTGGAACGGATTAAGAAAGAAAATCCATCTTCTTGTTATCTTCAAGAAAATCAAAGACCTCAACTTGAAACCTGAAACTCTGAAGGCGATAGAAGAAAACATTAGCAGCAACCTACAAGACATAGGCTTAGGAAAAGACTTTCTAAATCAAACAGTGGCCATGCAGGAAATAAGATCAACAACTGACAAGCGAAAACACATCAAACTCAAAAGCTTCCGTACAGCAAAAGAAACAATCAAGTAAGTGAAGAGAAAACCACAGAGTGGGAGAAAACCTTCACCAGTGATACATCTGACAAAGCATTAACATCCAGAATATATGAACTACTCATAAAACAAAGAAGTAAGAAAAAAATGACCAACTCAAAAGATGGAGTAAAGAGCTGAACAGAGACTTCACCAGTGACAAAGTAAAGATGGCTAAGAAACATCTTAAAAAGTGTTCAACATCATTAATACTTAAGTAAATGCAAATTAAAACTAATCTAAGATATCATCTCACTCTAATAAGACTGGCTAAGATCAAGAAAACAAAAGACACCAAATGCTAGAGAGGTCGTGGAGAAAAGAGACCACTCATCCACTGCTGGTAGGAATGTAAACTTGTACAATCATTATGGAAAGCAGTGTGGAGAACCCTTAAAAGACTCAAAATGAGTCTACCACCTGACCCAGCCATTCCACTGCTGGGTATATGCCCACAAGACTCATCCTACCACAAAGATACATGCACATCCATGTTTATTGCAGCTCTCTTCACAATAAGGAAGAGCTGGAACCAACCCAAATGTCCCTCAACTGACAAGTGGACAAGAAAAATGTGGTACATCTACACAATGGAGTACTTACTACTCAGCAGCATCATGAACTTTGCAGGTAAATGGATGGAACTAGAAAACATTATGCTAAGTGAAGTAGCACAGTCCCAGGAAAGCAAATGATGAATGGTTTTCCTCATTTGTGGATGCTAGCACCAAATCCCCAGTTGAAAGGCAAGCTGAGCAACATTACTGTTATATTTCTTTTTATCTGAAGGCAACTGTGCTGTTATAATGTGAATCGCTTAAGAGGCTCTAGAATTAACTTACCACTTATTTTCAGACATTGTAATTGTCATATATGGGTGGAAGGTATGTATTCATATATTAGAGTAATATAAAATTAAAAGGAAAAATGTGAACTCCCAAACATATTTTGGAATTAACATACAGTTTATTTTCAGAGAGCATGATTTTGGCATATATGTGATATTTATATAGGTATATTTTAGAGCAATACAAATAGGAAGGAGCAACAACAACAACATAAAGACTGGGTCAAAGAACTGACTGAAAAAGTTAAATTCTGCCCAAACAATAAACGTCTTCAGAGAAAAACTTTAAAAAGACTGAGAAAAAGCTGCAAGACATGTATGGCAGGATGCATGAACTGGGGTGGAGTGGGAGGCAGGGAAAGGGGAACATGTCTAAATTGGACTGAAAATATTTATGAAATACACAAAACATCAATAAAAGTATTTTATTTAAAAAAAGGATAATCATCTCACCTTCAAGAACAGGCACTACCTTAGGATGAAAGGATGGAAACAAATATTCCAAGCAAAATGGACTAAGGGGCAACAGGCATTTCATTTATAATATCTGACAACATAGACTTCAAATTTAAACTAATCAGAAAAGTTAAAGAGGATCAATTCATTCTAATCAAAGGAACAATTGACCAAGAAAATATCACAGTCATGAATATACATGTACCAAATTTTGGTGCAATTTCAGGAAAACAGTACTAAAGGACTATAACACACAGATTAAACACAACTCAATAATAGTAAATGACTTCAATGCCCCATTACCTCTAGTAGAGTGGTGACATCGACAAAGACTAAACAGAGAGAATCTGAATGAAATGAAGTTTTATATCAATGGAAGTAAAACCATCTACCAAATACTCCACCCAAGCAACAAAAAGTATACTTTCTACTCATCAGCCTATTCAAGTTTCTCTAAAATTGACCATATACTGGGCATAAAACAAGCCTCAAAAAATACAAAAATTGAAATAATTCCATATACTCTATCAGAACATAATACAGTAATGCTTATAATCAAGAGCAAAAGAAGCTCTAGTAACTATAGGATCTCATAGAGATAAAACGACATACTCCTAAATAGTGAATAGGTCAAAGAAGAAATTAATAAATAAAAGTATTCCTACATCTAAATGAAAATGATACTACAACAAAAAGAAAGTCTCTGGAGTACTTTAAAAGGAGTCATGTGAAGGAAATTTATAGTTCTGTCTACGTTAAAAAATTAGAAATAACACACATAAATGATTGAACAGTATAACTCAAGACTCTGGAAAGGCAAGAACAAATGAAACCCAGATCTGGTAGATAAGAAGAAGTAAATATCAGAGCAGAAATTAATGAAATAGAGGCAGGTTAATGAATTTAAGAGCTGGTTCTTTGGAAAAGTTAAATAAGAAAGAAAGACCCTTACCCAGTTACCAAAAGAAAGAAAGGGCAAATCCAAATTAACAAAATAGAGATGAAAAGGGAAACATCACAGTAGACACCAAAAAATCCAAAACATCATAAGGGAATACTTTTAAAAACCTATATTTTAATAAATTTTGAAAATCTGAGGGCTGAAGAGATGGCTTGGTAGTTAAGAGCACCTGCTGCTCTTGGAGAGGACCCAGGTTCGATTCCCAGCCCCCACATGGCAGCTAACAACTGTCCATAATCCAATTCTAGAGGATCCAACATCATTTTCTGACATCTGTGGGCATTGCCCAACACAGGTACACTTACACACATTCAGGTAATACACTAATACATATAAAAATAGTAAATAAAATATTTTAAATTTGAAAATGTAAAATAATTGGGTGAATTTCTAATTTAATGGAAACCACCAAAGTTAAATAAAGAATGGATGAACAGCATAAATAGACCCATAACAAATAAGGAAATTGAACAGCAGTACAAAACCTCTAAATTAAATTAGTCCGGGTTCAGATGTAATCACAGCAGACAGAATCCAACATGCATTCATGTTAAATATCCTAGAAAGTTGGACTAGAGAGAACATACCTCAACATAATTAAACCTATACACCACAAACCCACAGCCAACACCATTCTAAGTGGAGAAAAACTGGAGGTGTTTCCATTAAAATCAGAAAACAGGATAGGCTGTCCACTGTTCCTACTCCTAGTCAATATAGTGCTTGAAAATCTTGCTAGAACAATAAGACAAGAGTGCTAACTGGAAAAGCAGAGGTCAATTTATCACTATTTGCAGATGATGTGATATTACTCATTGAAGATTACAAATATTTTACCAATAATCTGCTAGAAATGATCAATATTTTCAGCAAAGTGGCAGAATCTAAAAAAAGCTTAGAAAAATTAATAGTCTTTCTATATACCAATAACAAGCAACCAAAGAAAACATTCCTGGAAACCTTCCATTCTCAATAGCCTCAAAAATTCTAGCCATATAGCTAAACAAAGACATTAAAGACCTATACATTGAACATTGTATATATTAAAGAAAGAGATAGAGGAAGACACCAGGCGATGGAAGGACATCCTGTGCTCCTGTGCTCCATATTGATAGAATTAATATTGTGAAAACTACAGTCCCACCAAAGCAGTCTATAAGATAAATGCAATCACAATCAAAATCCCCATAACATACTTCACAGAGCTAGAGAAAAACACCCTAAAATTCATAAGGAATCCTGAATGACCACAGATAGCCAGAGCAATCTTGAGCAAAAGAGCCACAATGCTGGGGGCATCATCACCAGATCTCAAACTATATACACAGCCATAGTTACATCCATACCAATCCCATAATACTGGCACAGGAACAGACATGTAGATCAATGAAACATAATAGAATACCAAAATATGAGTGTGTGTAATTTCAGACACCTGATATTTGACAAAGGTGCCAAAACCCCACAATGGTGCTGGCAAAACTGGATCTCCACTTGGAGAAGAATGAAATTGGACCCTTGTCTTTCACCCTGTACAAAAGTCAGCTTCAAATGGAACAAAGACATCAGTATTAAACCTGAAACTGAAACTGCTAAAATCATAGATGGTACCCTACAAGATATAGGTATAGGAACCTCCCATTGAGTTGCTGGTCAGGGTAGTCCAAGAGATGGCCAAAATAAAGACGGCTTTTCCCACAGTCCTGTACTATCTCCTAGAACTTGAAGGTAAAACTCTATTGCTGAATACAGACATACTTCGGACACAGGACTTGGCGCATTGGGTGGGAACTGACCTGGAAGCCTTCTCTTTGAAGACTAGCTCTCATAGCTCTAGAGGGTCCTCGGCAAGCTGCTGAGGGAGAAAAATCAATGGTCCAACCCTAGCCCTAAAGCCTAACAACCACAATGAAATACCACAGTAAACTATCTCTATTGGTGCAGAAGTGAAATGTTTATCTAGGGAGTAATCAATAGGTATTTAATTGTTCTTAAAGCCGTCTCAGTGGAAGGGAACTCATGGGTAGCACAGCCAAATTCACATGGCCTAAGAGGCCACAGCTCATGAAACAGAGGAATTTGTGGTAGAGCAAATACTAATACATTCCTCAATTGACACCAGAAAAATTTCCTCATACAATAGAGTGTGATGCACAGAGATGGCCACAAATAGTCATGTTTCAGAGAAAAAGAGTGCACAGTTTATGTAGCTAGACAGGACTCCTTTATTAAAACTCACTAACTCATGACTCAGGGACCACTGTGTCAAAGGGGGCAGAAAGATGGTAAGAACCATGGTTAGTGAATGAACATAAGGAAACAGAGGCTTTCAGACCACTGGGAACTTGCACACAGGAATTTGCAATGATGGTGCCAACCTGCACAAGACCCACGTTACATCGATTAGTCAGAAACCCAGCATAGAACTGGAGAAATGGGTAGCAGTCCCCAACCCTAGCCAAGGAGCTACTGGCAACTGATTAATGTGGCACAAAGGGCAGTAGATCTTCTTTAAGTGAGTGACTCTAAATAGGATGACTAGACTTAAGTGGATGAAATTGCTCAGAGAGATATCTAGGTCCAAATGCTTGACCAGATAGTACTCAACATATATGACAGAATGCATGGAATCTATTCAGGGGGGCTATGATGAATGTGGATAGGGGGACGGAGACTAAATTTGATTGAGATCTATTGTATGAAATGCACAAAATATCGAGAAAGTATTTTTAAAATAAAGAAAATAAAATATGTGACGATACAATAATGACAACTTCCTCAGCTTTTGGTGAAAAGTACAATAGCTGCTACCATTTCCTTGGTCTAAAAGGAGATGTGGTATTTCAGGCCGAACTTACGAAAGGTTTCCAATATTAACATTCTTACCACTCACTATATTGATGTTCCATGATGGTTAGAGTGAGAAACAAAGAAGAGAATTATCCTTAAAGGAATAATTCCATCTGGTCCCCAACCTGAGTGACAAGGAACCATTGGAAGGCCGAGTGTGTCAGACTCTTTAAAGGCACTGAACATGGTCATGACTTCTGAGCCTAGTGAACTCACATTGCCTTAAATTTTTCCCCGGATGAAATGACAAAGCCTGAAAATGTCCTCCTTGATGTATGGAGCTCAAATACCCGAAAGCACAGCCTGAGGCTATCCTGGCTGGGTGGAGGACACTGAAGGCCAGAGCTGCATAGTCATTAGAAGGTCCTTAGTGAGGGGCCTGGAGAGATGACCTAGCGGTTAAGAGCACCGACTGCTCTTGCAGAGGACCGGGGTTCGATCCCCAGCACACCCACATGGCATCTGAGAACCGTCTGTAACTCCAATTCAAGGAGAACTCCAGTTCCAGGGGAATCCGACACCTTCTTCTGACCTCCGCGGCATTGCACGACACAGTTGCACAAACCTACATGCAGACAGTGCATTCATACACATAAAAATAAATAAATAATAAAAATTTTAAAGAAAACGCATAGCAAGTGAGGGATGAACCACCTTGTGACTGTGTACAGTCTAGATGGAGACGATGGAGATGACTTCCCCTAGGGACCACATTCATTGAGTACTCATAACCAACAGAACGGCTTTCCTTCCCTCTGAGTCCTTCAGTTCTCAAAAAATGTTGCTAAAGAGTCTCCTGGTAAGGAAGCAAAACAAGTTAAGTCATTAAATCTCAATGCTTCCATTCCATCTCTGCCTACTGCCGCAGGAGGTGGGAAATGCCGGCACTGCTCTTGCAGTTCCAGGGAAAGAGCTCACACAAGTGTCTCAGCCACAAACACAATGAACTGTCTTTCATGAACTACCATTTTCCTTAAAATAATGAGTTTGTGTGTTATTTGTGTTTGTGATATATAGGTGTGTGGGTGTGCATGCCTCAGTGTCCCTGTGTGATCAGGGGACATTACAGCATTGATTTTCTACTTCCACTTTTACTTTAGTGACAGGACTGGAACTCAGGCTGTCAGGCTTCAGCAGCAAGTGGATTTATTTGCTGAGCCATATTGCTGGCCCATTTGAGTAACTATTATGGTCTCTAAAATTAGCTATGTATTTATTCTTAAAGAAAATTAAATGAGGGCTGGAGAGATGGCTCAGTGTTAAGAGCACTGGCTGCTCTTGGAGAAGACCCGGGTTTGAATCCCAGAACCCACATGTTGGCTAACAACCATTGTTAATTCCAGCTCCAGGGGATATGATACCCTCTGCTCTGCTCGGCTGGTGTTGCAAACACAGGCACATCTACATACATGCAGGTAACACACTCATGCAGATAAAATAAAATTAATTAATTTTATAAAAGAAACGTAATTGATTATATTTATTGCCAACAATAAAATTTTAGCACTCAAGGGAAATGTAAATTTGGAAAACTAATATCTACTCATTTGAACATAACTGCTTCTCAATATTTGATTTTTTAATTTTTATTTATTTTTATGTGTATGAATGTACTGTCTGCATGCAGGTCTGTGCACCCATGTCGTGCAATGCCACAGAGGTCAGAAGAGGGCGTCGGATTCCCCTGGGACTGGAGTCAAAGACGGTTCTCAGCCACCATGTGGGTGCTGTGGATCAAACCCGGGTCCTTTGCAAGAGCAGTTGACACTCTTAACTGCTAGGCCATCTCTCCAGCCCCAATATTTGATTTTTTTCATAAGATAGTGGTGATGCTTAAAAATATGATTTTCCAAAAATAGGTTGTATAGTATTGTGTTCTGATAGAATGCATAGAAGTATTGTATTTTTCCTACTTGTTGAGGTCTGCTTTGCACCTCATCATTGTATGTGATCAACTTTATAGAAACTTCCATAGGCTGCTGAATAGAATGGCTAGTCTTTGGTGATCAAAAAGGTAGATGTCTATTAGGTCCATTTGATGTATGATATCAGTTAATTCAGATGTTTCTCTGTTTATTCCTAGGACTGTTGATCTGTCTATTGGAGATAGTGTGATACCGGAGTCCCCTACTACTACTGAGTTGGCATTGATCTGTGTCTTGAAATACATGAGGACTCCTTTTCATGAAATTGAGAGGACCAGACTTTCATGCATATACATTCATAATTGTAATGTCTTCTTGGTCAACTATTCCCTTGATTAGAATTAAGTAACCTTCTTCTTAAAATATTTTATTTATTATTTTTGTTACTTTATGTGTATGAGCATATTGCCTGCATGTATGTAAGTGCACTCATGTCATGCAATGCCTGTGGATGTCAGAAGAGGGAATCAGATCCACTGAAACCAGTTACAGATGGTTATTAGCAACCAGATGGGTACTGGGAACTGAACCTGGGTCCTCTGCAAGAGCAGCCAATGCTCTTAACCCCAGAGCTATCTCTCCAGCCACTTAAGTTACCTTCTTTATCTCTTCTGGTTAATTATAATTTGAAGTCCATTTTGTTAGATATTGGGATATCAATGACTGCTTGTTTCTTAGTGCCATTTGCTTGGAATATTTTTTCTATGCTTTCACTCCAAAGTGGTTCCTGTCCTTGAAGGTGAGGTGAGTTTCTTGTGACAACAAAAAAGAAGGATTTTGTTTCTTTTTTTTTTTTTTTTTTTTTTTTTTTTGTGGTTCTTAGCCTCAGCCTTTAATGGCTGCACTATCCCCACAGTCCAGGATTTTGTTTCTTAATCCATTCAGTTAGTCTGGGTCTTGACTGAATTTGTGGTCATTGATAGTTAAAGTTATTAAGGAAAGATATGTATTGGTTACTGTCATTTTAATTTATGCTTCTGTTCTTGGTCCCATTTTGTGTTTCTGTAACTTCACTTGTTTCCAGTAGCTTCTTGCACGTGTCATTCCTTTCTTCAGTCCTTTGTACTACTTCAAGTATTCTTGAAGTTTTCTTATAAAGCAGGTGATGATTAACCCACAAGGGGCCAACGTGTAGAAAACAAGAGGCCACAGAGTGCTCATCCTTGACAAAAATACCTGTTTCAAACCTCGGCCTCCCAAGGCTCAGTGATCATAGAAAAAGAGGAAGTGGAAAGACTTTAAGAGACAGAGGGAATAGAGGACCACAAGGAAACAGAGTTTCCCAGACAGTTGATCAGTTATTCATATGAACTCACAGCAATGGTGAAAGCATGCACAAGTCCCAGGCAAGCTCAAACCAGACAAAATCCCAGCATTATACATTAGGAACTGGGTAGGAAACCTTAACACTACCTTAGGAACTTCTGACAATTGATGGCTGTTTGGAAGGGAAAGACAGTATCTTACAAGGATGGGACTCTTGGTGGGCCCAGTGGATGGGACTACCAGGATATATATATATATATATATTATAATATATATATATATATGGATTTTAAATTGGTGCAGGAGCAGTGGGGAGGGGATCTAAATACCATCAAACTATATTGTATGAAAATCACAAAAATTCAATAAAAAATGAAATAAATAGGTCATGTAATGAAAGGCTGTGTGTATTAAAAACATACAGACCTCAAATTTTTCTAAGTGATGGCACAGGGGAAATAACTGTCCAAAGTCCAAGCTGGACCAAAGCAGAAGGAAACTTGGCCCAAAGCCTTGTGAATATTGATTGCATGATGTTCTCCTTACAATTCAGTTTTGAGATGCTGCCGTCATTTAGTTTGGATATAATATTAAACAAGAACATCCACAATTATCAAAGAAAGAGCTACTAAATTAACCCCCTCTTTTCCAACTACATATCTATGTAGATGAGAGTTTCCTTATATACTTCATCTAATACTACATATTTAATGGATTCAGTGCAGAAGTCGAAACCTACATCTCCCTTTCATTGCACCAGTTGTTAATGAATTTCAAAGGAAAGCGATGCCAGACCTCAAACTGCTTTTAATTTTACAAAATATAGTAAAATTTCATAATCCATGCTATTGACTTTAACAGAAAATTATCTTGTTATTCTTTTAAATATATTAATGACCATATTTTAATTTCTGTGTTAAACATCAATAGTGTGCTTATTAATATATCCCTAACCAGAAATTTCCTGGTATTCTCAATATATTGATATCTTTTTTTAATTTTTTTTATTAATTTTATTTTATTTCTGTATGTGTATGAATGTACTGTCTGCATGCAAATCTGTGCACCCATGTCGTGCAATGCCACAGAGGTCAGAAGAGGGCATCGGATTCCCCTGGAACTGGAGTTCTCCTGGAATTGGAGTTTCAGACGGTTCTCAGCCAGCATGTGGGTGCTGGGGATTGTATCCGGGTCCTCTGTAAGAGCGGTCGGTGCTCTTAACTGCTAGGCCATCTCTCCAGCCCCAATATATTGATATCTTTTTAAATATTTATTTTAGTTACTTTTAATCATGTGTATGTATGTGTATGTGTCTATGTATGTGCATGTGGGTGTCAGATCCCCTGAAGCTAGAGTCACAGGCAGTTATGAGCTGCCTGAGGTGGATGCTGGAAACCAAACTTGGGTCCTCTGAAAGAGCAGGGCAGGGTCTTAACCATCTGGCAATCTCTCTAGCTGCCTCAGTGTCTTTTAAGAGTATAAAAACAGGCTTGGCGTGGTGGCACATGCCTTTAATCCTAGCACTCAGGATGCAGAGGCAGGCAGATCTTTGTGAGTTCAAGGCCAGCCTGGTCTACATAGAGAGCTCCAGGCCAGCTGGGACTAAAGGGAGACACTGTCTCAAAAATACCAAACAAAACAAAACAAAACACAACCTGATGCGATAAGGGTAGAGTGCTTGCCTGTCATACATGAAGCTAGTGCCAGGTAAACCAGGCGATTGCTGGGCATAGCAGCATATGCTTATGATTCTAGCACTTGAGAAGTAGATACAGGAGAATCAGGAATTCAAGGTCATTCTCAGCTACATAGTAAGTTCAAGGTTAACCTGGGCTACATGAAAGTTACAAAATCATGCAAGTAAGTGGTTATAAATGTGGAGCTAATTTAACGACGAGAAAGCAACTGTGACGACAGGAGATTCTGGGATGGACAGGAAGCATGGGTCCTGGAATAAGCATTGTGTACTGGGGTCATCGCTACCTACATTGCCATAAGTATGTATTCTAACACACTAACGTGTGTGTGTGCACATGTGTAGTACTGGGAATTGAACTCAAGGCCTCATACCTGCTAGAGAAGTTCTTTACCACAGGCCTGTATCCTCACCTCTCTNTGCTGTTCACTGGCTTGCTCCCCTGGCTCATGCCCAGCCTGCCATCTTATACAGTACACAACAACCTGCCCAGGGTGGCACTACTCATTGTAGGCTGGGCCCTCCCACATTGCCTGACAATCAAGACAATACTCCACAGACGTGGCCACAGGCCAATCCAATGGAGCCGATTCCCCAATTGAGGCTCCCTCAACCCAGGTGTGTCAAGTTGACACTAAAGCTATCCAGCACACCAGGTATTATATTTACTAAAAAAGAAAGAAAGAAAGAAAAGAATTATTCAGTTTGCTTTACAAATAGAGATTTGGTGCTAGAATCCACAAATGAGGGACACCATATGTCTTTTGTTTTTCTGGGACTGTGTTACTTCACTCAGCATAATGGCATAATGGCTTCAAGTTCCATCCATTTACCTGCAAAGTTCATGATATCTTTCTTTACTGCTGCATAGAATTCCATTATGTAGATGCGCCACATTTTCTTTATCTGCTCATCAGTTGAGGAATATTTGGGTTGCTTCCAGCGCTTTGCTATTGTGAAGAGAGCTGCAATAAACATGGATGAGCATGCATCTCTGCAATAGGATGAATCTTGTGGGTATATACCCTGGATTGATGTATGGCTGGGTCAGGTCGTAGGCTCATCTTGATTCTTCTAAGAGTTCTCCATACTGCTTTCCATAATAGTTGTATGAGTTTGCAATCCCACCAGCAGTGGATGAGTGTTCCCCTTTCCCCACAACCTCTCCAGCATTTGGTATCCTTTGTTTTCTTGATCCTATCCAGTCTTACTGGAGTAAGATGAAATCTTTTTTTTTAATCTCTTATTAAAGTTTTGTGCATTTCATATATCACTTCTCAGTTCAATCCAGACTCATTTCCCCCTCCATGCCCCTGCCCCTCCCAAGTTCATGCAGTCTGCTATACATGTCCTGTTTCCCCTTCCAAGACTTTTCAAAGTTTTTCAAAGCAGAAGATTTTTTGGGGGGTAAGATGAAATCTTAAATTGGTTTTAATTTGCATTTCCTTAATTATTAGTGACTTTAAACTCTTTTTAAGATGTTTCTCAGCCATCTTTGCTTCCTTGCTTGTGAAGTATCTATTCAGCTCTTTACTCCATCTTTTGAGTGAGTCATTTGTTTTCTAGTAGTTTATATATTCTGGATGTTAATGCTCTGTCAGATGTATCGCTGGTGAAGATTTCCTCCCACTCTGTGGGTTTTCTCTTCACTTCTTTGATTGTTTCTTTCACTGTACAAAAGCTTTTTGAGTTCTAATCAATCTTTAAAAAGAATTGTCACTAAAATAAAATATCAAAAGATAATAAACACATTATAGATCCCGCAAGGATTTGGTCCTTCATATGAAGTCTCATCTAGAAATTCCCCTCAGCCTCTTCCAAATGCCCAAATGGTAATTCAAGGCCAAACTCTTACTGCTTGTCCTTTAGAAAACCCTGCCTTTGATCCCCTCCAGTCACCTAAAGTCACTCATCTTCTCTGGTCCATGGGCATTGTATTTATAATCTATGCCCCTGTACTCATCAGAACCTGTTTAATCACTGCAGAGTCTGACTCTCCCTCTCAGGATGGACAGAGGCTTACCTGTGCTGGATCTTAGTCTCAGACAGGCATTTGACTACTCCGGGCTTAATACCCAATGCTAGGCCAAGTCCCAGCAAGTGACACGTGCTAAAATTAGTGTGCGAGAGACAAATCTGACTTCTGCAGTATCTCTGTGTTCTCATGCATAACTTTTTATCATAGTTCTTACTCCCAGGAGAGTGGTTGATTTATTTCCAGGGTTACTGATGAAAGTAAATGCATGTGGAGTGGCCCAGTATGTGAAGCTTGTAACTGTGCAAATGTTTTCCATTTTTTATAGTCTTGTATAAAAATCAGAATCATATTATCCATATCTCCATACTATCATCCACCAGGCTTGCCTCCAAAAGCCCTTCTCCCAGTGACCACTATAGACTTCTGTCTCTTCAACTTTTGTTTGTTCTCATCTACAGGCAGGTCATTTTCATTATTTTCTTGTTGTTCTTCAATCACAGACCACCAGGAGCTAAATTACTGGATAATTCTTTAATAAGCAGCAAATCTGATAGTCACCTTAAATGTTCATTGTACTCACAACGTTCTAGAAGCTCCTATCCCAGAGAACATGTCCTTTATAGGGTGGCTTCGAAAACCTCACTTCTAACTTCCTGCACGGCAGACATTACACGGAGAGGTGTTGCATGCAGCACAAGTCCCCTCAGCCTCGGACCAGCCCTGTGCTGTAGTGATGGCTCAGAGATTTCCTCCACAGTGTGATCATCCTCTCCCGGGATGCCAATGATGGGGTCGTGCTACTGCATCAACTTCGGAAGCTGTTCCTCCTTCCTGGGGTAGCCCACCTTCCTCCCATAATGCTCAGAACCGCTCCAGGATCAACTTGCCAATCATCCTGTAGCCATAGGTTTCAAGATGGCAGCTTCAATACTTCAGGACCTCCTCATGGGTGCTCTCCTTTGGGTTAGTGTATACAAGACTGATAAACATCGAGAAGTGAAAGGTCACATCACTACAGATTCAAGTCAAAGGAGGCTCCAGTGGATAGCTCCACACCAAAGGACATTTGGGGGCACAAATTAGACTTCGTAGACCAGATAGACAGACAGACAGACAGATAGACAGACAGACAGATGGAGAGAGAGGGGAAAGTACATGTAAGTACATAAAATTGGGCTGGGTTCAGTAGGTATTGCAGATAGTGAATGGGATCTAAATATAATTAAAATATATTGTATGAAATTTGCAAAAATTCAATTAAAAACAAAGGCAACAAAATAAAAAAGAAGGTCGCCCCAGCCAAGGTTATTGGTAAAGGCCTGTAGTTACAGTTTGAATTGCAAGTTCAAGACCAGTCAGGATTGCAGAGTGAGGGCAAGGCCAGCTTGGGCAACTTAATGAGACTACTTTAAAATAAAGGCTAGGTGATTTTACGAAAGGATAAAGGCCTGCTTACCTTTAAAATGTTTGATAGCCTCCTTAAGCCTAGATGCTCTCAAGAATGGTGGGGATTCTTCAGTGGGGTTTCCACTGCTGAAATCTTTGTTGTCTTCAAGGAAATGGTAAAGTGAGAATACGCAATATTTTAGCTGCTCCAGATCAGCAGTCCAGCCTTCAAAACTAGAAGAAAAATGGTCTGAAGTTCAACACTCACTTACAGTAGACAGAGAAAGAGAAAACAAGACAGGGAGAGACTTGCATGAGATGTTCTTATTTATGATTTGTCATGTTACTCATTGGAAAATTTATAGTTTTCACAGTATTATACAAAAACATAATTACTGTTATATTTCAAAATTAATGGTTAAGTTTCCTGTGCTTTTTCTAGTGCTTTTTCAATGGTACTTTTATATCTCATCCTGGATATTTATACTCTCTATTCAGATCTTCTGAATTAAAAGCCACTTCTCCCGGCTCAATTGTGTCAATAATGACTGAGAAATTCTGTGCAAATATGACAAACAGCAATGACGGATGACAGGAAGTAGACAGCATTGTCACTGATTAGTGGGCAGTGTACTTCTTTAAACAGTCTGGTCATTTTCATAGAAAGTGGAATGAATATGACCGTACTGCCTTGAAAACTCAGCACTGCCTTTGAAACATCACCCTATACTGTGTGTGTGTGTCTTCCCCCATAGGCTCAAATATCTGAACGTTTAGCCCCAGGGGGTGACACTGTTTATGAAGTTTTACATCTAAATCTACAAGTGGCCTTGCTAGAGGAAGTATGTGACTGAGGGTGGGCTTTGAAAGTTCATAGTCTGGATCCACGTCCAGTTGCTCTCTCTCTGCTTCCTCTGTGCTTGATACGTGAGCCCTCAACTTTCTGCTCAGGCTGCCTCCCACCAGGCTGCCCCACATTGATGAGTTCTTATCACTCTGGAACCCTAAGCCCAAATCAATTCTTCTTTCCATAAGTTGCCTTGGTAATAGTATTTTACACAGCAACAGAAAATGACTAATAAACAGCATGTAATTGCATAAACTTGTATGGAAAAACTGTAACAGTACATAAAATAAAATGTAAAAAATAATATTGAGTCCAAAATTATGCCAGAATGTTTACAACTTAGCTCAGAAAGCGCACATAACCTGTAATAGAATGCTGTGAGTTTATTAATGTTTTTGTGTTGTTTCTAGAAAATGCTATAGTGTGGTCAATCAAAAGACCCAATATAGGGGCTGGAGAGATGGCTCAGCAGTTAAGAGCACTGACTGCTCTTGCAGAGAACCCGGGTTCTATTCCCAGCACCCACATGGCGGCTAAGAACCATCTTTAACTCCAGTTCCAGGGGAATCCAACGCCCTCTTCTGACCTCTGCGGCATTGCACTACACAGGTGCACCAACCTACATGCAGACAGTACACTCATACACATAAAAATAATAAATAATGGGATGGAGAGATGGCTCAGCAGTTAAGAGCACCGACTGCTCTTGCAGAGGACCCTGGTTCGATCCCCAGCACCCACATGGCGGCTAAGAACCGTCTGTAACTCCAATTCCAGGAGAACTCCAGTTCCAGGGAAATCCAAGACCCTCTTCTGACCTCCGTGGCATTGCACGACACGAGTGCACAAACCTACATGCAGACAGTACACGATTACACATACAAAAATAAATAAAATTTTAAAAATAATAAATAAATACATAAATAAATACATTTTTTTATTTAAAAGACCCAATGTAACCCCTAAATTTTCTCTTAAGTGTTCATGTGAAAATGACCAGTGAGAGGAAAAATTATATTTTCCTAACTCTGGAAGTAGACAGCTTTGTTGCTGATTAGTGGGCAGTGTACTTGTTTAAACAGTCTGATCATTTTCATAGAAAGTGGAATGAATATGATCATACTGCCTTGAAAACTCAGCACTGCCTTTAAAACATCAACCTATACAATGTATGTGTAGTCCCCCATGTAAGCATGTGAAGTGCTGTAAGATTATCAATAAGATCCAAAAGACAGGTGCTATGTGTTGGTGGAGTATATCCAAATATAATTACTATCAATTTCAAGTTCCTAATAAAAGACCCAGACTGAAGGATTTCTCTTTTCTCCAATGAAACATATGCAGAAAAAATGTATTTTAAAGCCACCTGCAAATATCAATTATTAATTATAATTTCAAGACTGACCTTGTTAAATTATCTAATAAACTCTTATAATTAGCTTTTAACTTAAAAATCCATTAGTGCCCACAGAATATTACTATGAAAAATGCAATTGAAATAGGTTTGCTCCATGCATACTTAAAATTCCCTTAACTCTCAGATATTAGTTGGAAAGTTGTTCATGTGACTTGGTTGTGCTCTTTTCTTTAAGGTTCAATTGATTCTATATTTTGTTCTCTGTACACCTTGATACAGTGAGTGGAGTAAATACTTCACTCTGCCCTGACTAATTTCAGTCTCCTCTAATTTTCCCATCAAGAGAAAAAGCAAGAGATGTGATGCTTGGTACCTTGAATGGATGGGAGAGCCAGAACATAACAGGAGCAAACAAGCCTACGAACAGCACCCAGGACTTGCTTTCTGAAGATACAGGATCATAGTGCCAGCCTTGGTCCTTTAGAAGTACGTACCTGCTTGACAGATTAGGGCGAAGCCTTCTGCCGCAGAGAAATTTTAGCTTCAGCCATGAACTTCTGAGAACAGAAGAAAGAATGGAGGGAAACGAGGAGTGGTAAGTGGACCAAGAGAATGGGTGGGATGGGCTGGCAAGTTGGATCAGAGGGTAAAGGCAGCTGCCAATAAAGCTGATCACCTGAGTTTAACTCCTAACTTGGAAGAAGTGAACAGAATCAACTCCTCAAGGTGTCTTATGACCTCCACATGGGCACTGTTCCTAACTTGGAAGAAGTGGACAGAACCCATAGCTAACAACTTACTAATAGCAACTCAATAAATAACTGAATAAATAATAAATGTGAAACTTTTAAAGACTGAGCATGGTAGCATATACCTTTAATCCCAGCACTCTGAGGAAAAGGCACAGAGATCTATATGAGTTCAAGGCCAGGCAAGGATGCATACTGATGCCCTGTCTCTAAGAGAAAGGAGAGGGGGAAGGAGGAGGAGGAGGAAGAGGAGGAGAGAAAAAAGAAGGGAGAAGAGAGGAGAGGAGGAAGGAGAGGAAGAGGAGTAGAAAAATAAGCAGAGCAGAGTGGAAAGAAGCAGCTGGGCATTTCTGAGTCCAAGGGCAAGGCTGGACTCCTTAGAGCTTCTGGGAAGTCAACTTCTGGCACTTTGGTGCTGAGGCCCACAGCACTGAGTCATTCTACTGACCTGTGCCTGTTTTCAGGAGCAAGCATGTAGTTTAAATGCACACACACACACACACACACACACACACACACACACACACACTCATCTCGTAGACACTAATTTAAGGCTAATATTACAGGTTTGATGCATCTTGACCTGTAATATTAGCCTTAAATTAGTGTAGTGTTAGAATCTAAACACATAATATCTCTCTCACTTTACCTGGAATATAATTCCTACAAGAGCTGCCTTTTACTCCAGAAGCCATAGAACAGACGTGTCACCAGATTCCACATTCACCTCATCTCTTCCAACTGAACAAGTGAGGACCTGAGATTGCTATGCATCCATCCGTTCTTGCTGCTGTAACATCCACAGAGCATGCAGCTTCTGAGCAGGCTGCATTTATTCTTCCCAGGTCAGCATTTATTTTCCCAGTCCAAAGTCAAAGCACCTGCAAGTTCTGTATTCACTGAGCCCTTTCCTTCTGGACAGTACCTTCTCTCAGCCTCCTCACATGGTGATGAGGAAAACAGCTCCCTCACGCTTCTTCTTTAAGGCCACTTCATTCAAAGAGCTTCAAAGACCTTTACGCTCATTGTATGAAACCTCCCTTGGTAAGTAATGGCTCAGTCCTGGTAAAGAGCTTACCAAGCAGGTCTCAGAGCCTGAAGACCCTAGTTCTGGTAGCCAGCAAATGTAGGAAAGACAACATAGGGAGATCTCCCAGCCTTGCTGGCCAGGGAATCTAACTGAATCTGTGAGCTCCACCTTAAGCAAGAGATCCTGTTCAAAAACAAGGTGGACAGTGATCAAGAAAGGACGCATGCACACACAAACACATGTGAAATACACACACACACACACACACACACACATATATATACGCATATACACATATATACACATGTATATATACATATATATACGCATGTACACATATATATTCATAGATACAAATACACACATGTAGACATAATATATACACACATATATACATACACATAAACACATACCTACCACACATACACATGTATGCATACATATACTAAGACATATGCACAAACACATATATACACATATACACACAAGACACATATAAATGAATACCCACACATATACATACATACACACATACACAAATACATACCTACATGTATACACATTCACATGTTACACAATAAGCACATACACAATGATATATACATATACAAATATATACCCACACAGATATACATACACATGTAAACACACATACCTACATGTATATATATATATATATATATATATACCCAAACACATAGGCATATAAACAAATGCATCCCACTCATGTACACACAGAAACACATAAACACAGATGTACACATGCACATATACATTATACATAGAAACATGCATGCAAACATACACAAACACACATAGAGATGCATATGCACATTACGCACATAAACACACATGCATAACTATACATACCTATACATACACACAAAGAAGTGGGACTTTACTTCTAAATAGCTTCTAAGGCTTCAGTACAGAAAGGGGAGAGAGACATTCAGCCCCAAAACAGTTGCTATGAATTCAAATTTAAAAAAATAATTGTTTTCCTTAAGAATATAAAAGATGTCCAGAGGAGAGCCCAGGCAAGAAATGGAAGCACTGTGACATGAGGTGGAGTGAGGGAAGAGTTCTGTGGTCAGCTGAGGACAGAGGGCAGGCAGGCTACTTCCCTCTGCCAACTTCTGTTCTACCAGAGCCCCAAGGAATACATTTGCCATGCTCTGCTATAACCACCTATAGGACTGACTCCTTCTGTGGCTGATTAACTTAGAGCATAAGCACTTTACCATCTTTTCATCATCTCCACACCAAGAGCAGCTCCTAAAACACGCTTGGGCTTTGGATGTCTAAGGCACAGGGCACGAGGTGAGCTTGGCTCACATTCATTCTTCTTCTTATATATATATTTAAAGCATTATTCTTCGAAACTGCCTTTCTTGTAAATTTTGTACCTTTGACAAACACATACTACAATATGTGACATAAAATTGTTCATACCATAAGCAAAAATTAACCAACCTAAAAACCATCCATGATTTCTTCTTCCAGAACTTTGGGATTACAGTTCTTGAGGTCACATGTTGGAAATGTGCTAAAATCATTGTCTCTCAGGGTCACTGGCTCCTCAGAACGCTCTAGGCACCAACCCCCTTGCCTTCTCCATCTTGGAGATGACCCCAGCATGACTTGCTCAAGATCCCTTCTGTCTTCATTGGCCCAGTGATGGCGAGTGGAGGCTCTGTCAAGCTCCACTCCTCGAAGGTCCTCTCTTCCTCTTTCACTGACAAGGACCCTGTAGTTGCAACAGGCCAGTGCAGAACGCATCTCCATCCTGGGTGGGCCCATTAGCACATCAGCTCCATCTGCAATCCCCATTCTATTTGCATGCATAAGAACATATTCCAGGGTTGGAGATTTTGATACGGACATGGGAGCAGGGCCTGACTCTAACTTCCACACCCTCTTCTGTGCCTGGTTAAGAGTTCACTCTTACACAAGTCACCTGTGCCATCACTTTGTGAACAAAGATACAAGGGAGATCTGTCTTAGGTCCTAGACGACAGATTTTCATCACGAAATTTGGTTCGCTTTGATCTTTTTGAGACAGAGTCTCATGTACTAAAGATGTGCGGACCACTATACCTGCATGCAGTGCTGGGGTTAAAGCTACGGCATTCTAGGCAACTATTTACAGACCGAGCTACATCTCTAAACCTCCTTCTGTCTGTTACTAACAGAATTGTTTATTTCAAGAGGAAGAGCCAAGCCTGCCACTGCCTGCAAGTGTTCCTTCTAGATGAACCACATCCCCTATACCTTGAGATATGAGGAAGAAGAACGTGCTGGTTCTCCATGTTTCTGACGGGGACTCAGGCATCACCTATCAGAGTGATCTGGCCTTGTTCGGTCTCGAGGCATCCTTTGTGTCCTCAGGGGTTTCTGTCTGCTAACTGCTCTTGAATCTCACTCTCCTCTCAGCAGTTCTGTCAGATTTCTTCCTAGTGCTGCTGTCAGAACAAACATGTCAGCATTCATAATAGATGGTTGCTTTCACCAGTATTAGCAAAGTTCCTTATATATCACGAAGACTTTAAGCAAGGCAGGAAGCACATCTCAAAGCAGGCCAGCTGTGCTGGAAAAGAGTCAGAAACTATTGCTGCCCAGGAGGGTCAGGACAGAGCTAAGGCTAACCAGCCACAGGGAGCCTCACTGCACCACTGTACTCCTTCAGCTGAACGACATCCAAGAAATGGAGAGATGCCACAGATCTACTCTACCAACAAGTAAGGAACTGATCTCATGACTTAAAAACTTCTAGGCCAAGAAAAAGTCATCAGAAACTTGGTAGAAATTGGTCAGTGTTCTGGAAAGGCTGCTCAGAAATCACGTGGTACTGTGAGAGTGGAATTTTGCTTTAGTGTGGCTTAGTGATCTACACTGGATACAGTGACGTTCACACTCTGCCCTGCATCATAAGAATTGTTTCTACCTGGGAAATCAAATGGCTACTGCTACTGAGCAGGTTGAAGACTGAATCTATTCACTAACGCTATTTGGAAAGAAGACATTTGTACTAGAATTTAACATGTTGGGATTACGCTGAAATGCTACTGTCAGGAGTCTAATGAAGCACATACTGCTCATTCAGACCTTTACTAAAAGTCATTCACAGTTTCAGAAATTTCTACCAACAGCCACTCCACCCATAGCTGTCAAAAACAGCACAGTGGTCTCACACCACGAATTAGTCTATACTTGTTACTCTAAGAAGCTGTGTCATTAACATGCATAAATATGCTTGTTCATAGGTTTTGAACTTTCAAAACTAAAGAACAAGGATACCATGACAAATGTAGTCTGTGCTTCTAAACTAAGCTATTGACAGCATGAATATACTCATAATTTCTATTAATACAGTTCACTATTAATTTTAGTAAAATTTTCTCATTTATAAAGTAAATGTATTTATTTTTATTATGAATTATTTTATTGTTCACTTCCTTAAAATGGATTTTTTAATGTTAAGATGTTTATTATGGTTCATTAATTATCTCTTATTATTAATTATTGTTGATAATCTCCTTTTAAAAATATTTTATTGAAGTTTTGTGCATTTCATACAATATTTCTCAGTCCAATTTAGACTCATTCCCCTTTCCATGACCTCCACCCCACTTGAATTCATGCATTCTGCCATATATGTCTTGTATCATTTTCTGAGACTTTTTAAAGTTTTTCTATGCAGAAGTTTATTGTTTTGAGGAGAAGTTTACTGTTTCAGTAAGTTCTTTGTCTCAGTCCTTTTGTTGTTGTTCCCTCCAATTTTTATTGCTTCAAAATATGCATATATATATATATATATATATATATGTCACACATATACCAAAATTATGAGGTTTGAAAATAAACTGTATGTTAATTCCAAATCATATTTCAGAATTCACATTTTTCTGATATATTTTATATTACTCAATATACGCATATGTACTCTCCACCCATTTACCAAAATTACAAAATCTGAAAATAAGTAGCAAGTTAATTCTAGAGCCCGTTAAGGGAATTATATTAAGAACACTGTTGCTTTCAGATAAAAAGAAATATAACATTAACATTGCTCAGTTTGCATTACAACTAGGGATTTGATGCTTGCATCCACAAATGAGGGATACTGTTCTTCGTTTGTTTTTCTGGGACTGGGTTACATAGCATAATAGATTCTAGCTCCATCCATGTACCTGCAAAGTTTATATGTTGTCCCTCTTTACCACTACATAGAACTCTATTGTGGACATATATCACATTTTCTCTACCCACACATTGGTTG
>VZQC01010054.1:278449-295650 GCA_009823505.1 Rhizomys pruinosus | reverse complement strand
GGGCTGGAGAGATGGCCTAGCGGTTAAGAGCGCCGATCGCTCTTACAGAGGACCCCCAGCACCCACATGGCGGCCGAGAACCGTCTGAAGCTCCAATTCCAGGAGAACTCCAGTTCCAGGGGAATCCGAGACCCTCTTCTGACCTCCGCGGCATTGCACGACACGGGTGCACAGACTTGCATGCAGCATACACATACAGAAATAAATTTAAAAAAATTAATAAAAAAGAAGTGGTGATAAGAAACAGTCTTTAAGGAGAATGGTTCTAACTTTTCTCTATTTAGGATGATGTTGGCTGTGGGATTTTTATATATGGATGTGATTACATTAAGGAATGATCCTTCCAATCTAATTCGCTCTAGGACTTTAAGCATGAAAGGAGGCTAGATTTTGTCAAAGGCTTTTTCTGTGTCAAGTGAGATGTCATGTGGTCTTTGTCTTTCAGTCTATTTATGTTTTTATGATATTTATTGATTTATATATGTTGAACTATCCCTACATCTCTGGTATGAATCCAACTTGGTCATGATGGATGATCATTTTGATGTGGGTCTGTATGCGGTTTGTAAGCATTTTGTTCAGAATTTTTGTATCCATGTTCATTAATGAGATGGGTCTATAGTTTTCTTATTTGGTTGTATCTTTGCCTGGTTTTGGTATTAAAGTGATGCTGGCTTCACAAAAGTAATTTGCAAGGCTTCCCTCTGCTCATATCCTTTTAAAGAGTTTTAGTAATAATGGTTGTAAGTTCTCTTTAAATGTTTTATAGAATTCTGTCATGAAACCATCTGGGCCTGGGCTTCTTTTAGTTGGGAGGTTTACTATTATATTTTCAACTTCCGCATATTATGGGTCTGTTTAAGTTGTCAATCTCTTCTTGGTTAAGCTTTGGTGAATTCCAGGGTTTCAAATATTCATCCATTTCTCTTAGGTTTTCAAATTTAGTAGAGTATATGTTTTTGAAGTATTCTCATATGATTTTTCTGAATATTTTCTCTGTTCTGATGTTTCCCTTTTCATCAGGAATATTGATATTGATTTGGAGTTGCTCTTTCTTTCTTTTGGTTAACTGGGCTTCGAGTCTGTCTTGTTTATCCTTTCAAAGAACCAGCTTTTGGATTCATTGATTCTTTGTATTGTTTTCTTTGTTTCTATTTCATTGATTTCTGCTGATTTTTATGATTTCTTCCTGTTGGGTTTAGGGTTCATTTGTTGTTGTCCCTCAAGTGTTTTTAGCTGCAGTGTTAGTTTGTTTTTTTGTCCTCTTTATGTTTTTTAATATAGGCACTGAGAGCTATAAACTTCCCTCTTAGTACTGCTTTTAAAGGATCCGATAGGTTTTGCTGTCTTGTATTATCTTTTTTCCTTTATTTCCAAGAGAGTTTTTATTTCTTTCTTTATTACTTCCTTGACCCATTCATTAATCAGGAGTGTGTTGTTTAGTCTCCATGTATTCTTGTAGATAGTTGGGCTTATTCTGGTGTTGATATTGAGCTTTATGACACTGCAGTCAGATTGAATGCATGAAATTATTTGAATCATTTTGTATTTGTAGAGTTGTTGTTGTTGTTGTTTTTTTCTGTGTGCCAGTATGTGCTCGATTTTGGAGAATATTCCATGTAGTACTGAGTAGAAACTATATTCTCTGGTGTTTGGGTGGAATGTTTTGAGGATATCTGTGAGGTCCATTTGGTAACATTGTATTGTTCAGTTCAGATGTCTCTCTGTATATACTTTGTCCAGTTGACTTATCTAATGGGCTCAGTGGTATATTGAAATCCCCCACTATTAGTGTGCTGGGATCAATCTGTGCCTTGAGGTCCTGTAGAATTGTATTTAAAAGTTCAGTGCACTGGGGCTGGAGAGATGGCCTAGTGGTTAAGAGCGCCAACTGCTCTTACAGAGGACCCGGGTTCGATCCCCAGCACCCACATGGTGGCCGAGATCCGTCTGGAACTCCAATTCCAGGAGAACTCTAGCTCCAGGGGAATCCGAGACCCTCTTCTGACCTCCGCGGCATTGCACTACACGGGTGCACAGACCTGCATGCAGAAAGTACATTGATACACATACAGAAATAAATTAAAAAAAAAAAAGTTCAGTGCACCGGAGTTTGGTGTGTATATATTCATGATTGTAAAATCTTCATGGTTATTTTTTCCTTTGATACGGATATAGTGGCCCTCTTTGTCTCTTCTGATTAGTTTTACTTTGAAGTCTATTTTGTCTGAAATTAGAATAGCAATTCCTGCTTGTTTTTGGTACCATTTGCTTAGAATATTTTTTTCCATCCTTTCACTTTAAGTTGACGCCTATCCTTGAGGATGAGATGGGTTTCTTGTGAACAGCATATAGATGGGTTCTGTTTCTTAATCCATTCTCCCAGTCTATGTCTTTTTATTGGGGAGTCAGCCCATTAATATTTAACGTTATTATTGAGAGATGTGTGCTGCTTCATTTTACTTTATTTTTCTATTTACATTCTCAGTCTAGGTTTGTATTTCTGCAGTTATACTTTTATTCATTTCTGTCTCTAGCTGCTTAGAGATAGTTGCTCCTTTCCTCTGACCTTTGAGTATTTTCTGAAGAGTTGGTTTCCTGGACATGAATTCTTCCATGTTTTTTATGTCATGAAAGATTTTTCTTTCTCCTTCAACTATAATTGACATTTTTGCAGGGTATAGTAATATGGGTTGGCATCTATAGTCATTTAGTACTGGGAATACTTTGGTCCACATTCTTCTGGCTTTCATTGTTTGCACTGTAAAGTCAGCTATAATTCTGATGGATTTTCCTTTATATGTATCTTGTTGTTTTTCTCTTGTGGCCTTCAGTAATTTGTCTTTGTTTTGGGTGTTTAGTGGTTTTTTTTTATTTTATTTATTTTAGTATGTGTATGAGTGTACTGTCTACATGTAGGTCTGTGCACCCATATTGTGCAATGCCATGGAGGTCAGAAGAGGGTGTCGGATTCCCCTGGAACTGGAGTTAAAAATGGTTCTCAGCTGCCATGTGGGTGCTAGAGATCAAATCCAGATCCTCGGCAAGAGTGGTGGCACTCTTAACCTCTAGGCCATCTCTCCAGCCCAAGGGTGTCTAGTGTTTTAACTATGATATGGCATGGGGTATTTTTTTATGTGATTTATTTTATTTTATTTTATTCCTNGTATAAAATTATGCTAATAAACTCTTCTAAGCAGTTTATCCACTAGAAGCCAAGAGGCGTAGAGAATACGACGTCATACCATCACAGGTCGTAATTTAAGTTTAATGTATAACCTAGGCAAACCAAAGAGGTCTTGGTGTTTTTTTCAAATATTAGAGAAGATACAGATAGAGGATCAATCCAATACTATATTATTAGGTCTCCTAATAGGGAGGTATCATGATAGGACAGATGGTGATGAAAAGAAAGAAGGGATGATAGTTTGTTAAGAGAATTTGACGAAGAGGATTGATCCTCTTCCGAAAAATGATCGAATATTATGGGACTTTTAAGAAACCTTAAGAGATAGAAAGAGTATTAGATAGAGATGAGATGAATTGTTGTAGAGAAAGGGATAGGATTCTTTTAGTCTAGCACCATGAGCAAGAGACTCCTATAGGCGCACACTCCGCCTTAGATCTTATGGGTATAGCACTCAGAACCCCAAAGGTGGTCTGTAATGAATTAATTCAATCTAGATACACTTGGTGTTTGAGAATCTGCATGCAAATCCAAATGGTCTCGTAAGTTGAGTGTATCAGTATCACCTTGTAAACATTTTCGTTTATGTGGAATTTAAGGAATTGAAGTTTACATTACTTCCATAGAGAAAGATCACGATTCACATTATAAAAATGTTGGGAGAATTTAATAGAATTAAATGCCTTGGCTTCGTTCTGATATCCAACTTTCGGGCCTATAGTCAAAACATAAAAAATAAAAGAAAACCACAAAAAATCGAGGTCCGAGGTAGATAATTCCGGAGCAGTGTATACCTTGGATACAAATGGAGAATACTGATTCCAACTTTGAAAATTTTCATTGGAGACTTGAACTAACAAGGACGCATATATTAATTTTCCACAGGTGAAAAACAGCAATACCTAATGCGGAAACGTTTTATTTGGGTCTAGTAGACGGGAAAGGCCAGCCAAGAGGGCGACCAAGGGATCACATTAAAAGAACCCTTAGACTGGTACAGACGTGCATTTTCTTTGAACTTCTATTGGGGTTAAATTTATAATTATGATGCGAGTGACCGTCTATGAGTGCGATAAGAAGGGAGTAGAATCGAGACAGCAACAGCTGAACAGGGGTAGGAAAAGGGAGAGGATTCCCTTGACTTAGCGGCACTCCAGGGATCCAAAACGGAATGAACGGGAGACTTAAAAGAATGGAAAAGAGGATAGGAGAGAAGGAGTAGTTAGAACAGGAAGGGTCGAGGCAGAGCGGGGCAGCTAGAGGGGGAAGAACATACACAGGTTTACCACAGAAGGTAGGGGTGGAGATAAGAATCTCCCCTCACTCAAGTGCCCATGCCGGCAAGCCGCCCATGAGGCGACTTAGGAAGTCTACCTAGGGCCACACGTAATAACCCCGTGCTTGTCATCACTGAGTGGATGAGTGCCGATAGAGGTGAAACAACTTGCAGCGAACCCGGGATTAGGGCCCAATCATGATTCCGTAGCCGAGAGCTGTGGAACCATACACGCACGTTCAACTTCTCAATCACAGTCCACTGGATAAAGTAGGGTAGATAAGGAGAGAGAGAAGGACCTGTGGCCGTAATTTTGGTGGATGTTGTCGAGGCCTGCGCTTGGTGTCTGGCTTACTGGCTACCCCAAGCTGCCAAGGGGCGGGGGGCAGAAAAAAAGGCAGATCTGAGTCACAGCACCAGAATGTTAAGTTATGGTGTGCTCCCCCTGGAATGAAAAGCCACGAGGTCTGAGTCTTCGGAGCAAAGTTTAATCCAGGTAGCCAGGGTATGGCATCAGGGGAGAGAGAAACAGCCCAGAATGGCATCGTGCTTTGAGAATTTAAGGGGAAGTGGGATGATTCAGGGGGAGGGGGGTGGGTCAGTCTGGAATCTGGCTTCCAGGTGAGGGGGAGGTGGAGGATTCTCTGAGTAATCAGGGGTGGCCTGTCTTTAGCAAACCAAAGGCCATGCCTGATAGAGCAGGTGTTCTTGAACTTGTTCTTAGGTGTCTCTGCATTCCGATGGGTTTCTGGAGCTCACACCCTTGACTTCCAGCCTTTTTTCCTATAGGGAAAAGGGCGGAGATATCTCTGTAGCTACTTCAAAGCGGACAGGGGAGAAGTTCTGGGGGAACAGCTTCAGGCTAGAATGTAAGGTTATGGCGCACTCCCCCGGAAATGAAGCCAGGAGAGTCTGAGTTCTTCGGAGCAAAGTTTAATTCAGAGTAGCTGGGGCTCGGCAGGGGAGAGGAGAGCCAAGCACAGAATGGCGTCTGGTCTTGGGAATTTAAGGGAAGTGGGGATGGGATTCAGGGGAAGTGGGGGTGGGTCAGAGTCTGGAATCTGGCTTCCGAAGGGTGAGGGCGAGGTGAAGATTCCGAGTAATCAGGGTGGCCTGCTTAGCATAACCAAAGGCCTTGCCTGTAGGCAGGTTTGGTGGACCTCCGGTCTTAGTGTCTCTGCATCCGATGGGCTTCTGGAGCTCACACCCTGACAGTTATAAGCCACAATAAGAACTGTACCCTTTATAGAGAAACCACAGTTGTGGATTAGCATACATCAAGACACTTGTCTCTATGCTTCACAGTTTTACTTGCCATATAATGGTACTGCTTAATGCCTGTACATCCAATGCTTGTGCTTTTTAGTAGGATTAAAAAGGTATGCCTGCATAAGCTGTCAACCCATGAAGGGGAAAACCTGACCAGATAGAGTCCAAATGACATCTCCAGAAGAAAATAGACCTGTTTTGCTTCTCACCCACTGTGCCCCTTTCCCAAAGCCAGGGAACAACTTGCTAGAAAGAGGCATGGTAAGATTGTAAGGGCTGCAAAGAGATATGGGGTGAATCATGAGACTACAGCAATATAAGACTGGACTCCTATTTTGATCAACACTGTTTTTTTTTTGGATGCATACAAGCTTCTCCAACTGGACTATGGGAATTGGGTTGTTAAAATTATGAACATAGTTACTTGCAATTGGTTTACAGTGTTACTTACATTCATTGCTTTGCTTATATAATTTACTCACTTCAAAAAAATGCACCAATTACTTAATTTGTACAGCAAATGAGTATGTCAAATTACTCTGAAACAACTGTGTCTTTAATTGGAGAATCCCTTCAAACAAATAAAACCTTTGGGCACCTAAAAGTAATTCATTAGGACTCATTATAAATAGTTGTTACATGTAGATCCACAGAGGGTTCAATGTGTTATGCAATCTGAGGCTTTTCTTCCTTTCAATGTTCCAGACGGGTCAACCTTGTCAGTTGGCACTTTTTGGTATATCCTACTCAATGCAAAGATGTATCTTTTCTTTCTCAGCCATTAAGCTTGTGACTTTTTGTCCTGTTGGAACACACACAATCTTTCCATAGTTATAGTTTTAAGATTTGAATGCAAGGTTTTGACAGAAAAGATTTCATGTCTTTCTGTATTCCCCCCCCCCTTTTTTTTTTTTTACCAGTTGTCTCCAGAGACAGTTGTTATTATACATAACTATAGGGTAGAATCAAGGCACAGATTTATCAATCATTCCCATGTTTGTTTGGGTGACTTATATGATAACTTGGGAAGTAAACTTAATTTTTACATTAAATCATCTTAAAGAGTGTTCTTCACAGGTGATACGTAACAACAGAGAAATATAGAGGAACATTTGAAACTTCCTTCTAGGTGCCACATAGGTTTTGATATGAGAGACCTTTCTTGCCCCCCCCACCTAAACAGGAGAAATATGACGATGTGAGTCGTTCCCAACTAAACGGAAAACTATTATAGAGGTAGATCTCTTATAAACCGGTAAAATTTGCTTTCTTAATTGACTAAATGACATAGAACAATGAAAGGTTTATTCTCTGTCATAACCAAAATATAATACTTTAAGTCCTTGGGCTATGATCTAGCAAATATAATCAGGAGCTCTGCATCAGCAATGGATTGTTCTACACAAGGGGATGTTGACAGGGGCCAAGCCCCACAAAAGGGTAAGGGGTCCTTGCCTCTAAGTTGGAAACCTGCAGGAGGAGAGGCAATAAGACTCTGATGCCGAAGACCTGACGTCACATGGGAGGGATGTATTGAGACGCACATGCAAGTGTACAGATGGCCTCTGGGACACCAAGAGTGTTACCAAAGGCCACTAAACCAAATAACAAATATGGGTCTCCTTGAAGTCAAGCAAGACTCCACTGCCAGCCACCAGCTACACCTAAACCTGGCCTGTGAAATACTGTGCAGCAGAGGCAGCCATGTGCCTGTATATCCCAAATTAATTGGTATTGGGGCTCTCTCCTTGGAGAATAACCCATGGCATGATGCACAAGCTACAATCCTCATCTACAGGTTAGGAGATGTTATAAAAGCCACAGTAAGACCCTGTCTATTTAACAGGTAGAAAAAAAACAGAAAAATAATCCCAAAAAAAAACATATGTGTCTATGCCAAGTACTACCGATACTATAGTGCTGTTATACAATATCTTCTGTAATAGAATATTCTTAAAAAAAAAAAAACAAAAAAAAAGAGTATCTGACAAACACCAGGACAGCCAGAATTGACCAGAGTCTAAGACAACAGCTCCAGAGAGAGTGGACTGTTTTGCTCTCATCCACCTGTGCCCCTTTTCTAAGCCTAGGGAAAATCGCGGAAGAGGTGCGTGGTAGAATGTAAGGGCTGTGATGGGGTGAATGGTGAAAACTACAGCAATTTAGTCTGGACACTCATTGATCAACTTGATTGAACAAACAACCCGGTCACCCCCACTGAATGTGGGCGTGGGGTTTGGGGCACAACAGCCTGCAGATGGTTTTGCAGAAAGGATGCATGTACCCATAGATTACACTTATAGCTAAAAATGAAAAAAAAACTGAGAGAAAGTGCAGGCAGTTATGGCAGAAATGCATGATCTGGGTGGGTGGGGTTGGGGGGAGGAGGGAAAGGGAAATGTCCTTAACTGAATTGAAAATAATGTATGAATGCAAAAGGCATCAATAAAAAACAATAAAGGGAGTTCAAGGCCAGCCTGGTCTACAGAGTGAGTTCCAGGACAGCTGGGGCTACAGGGAGACCCTGTCTCGGAAAAGACCAAAAAAAAAAAAAAAGAAAAGAAAAATGTACTGTCTCACGGTTTTGAAGGCTTCAAGTCCAAGATCAAGATATCAACAGGGCTGGTATCTTCTCAAGGTTGTAGAAGAGTCTGTTCTGTACTTTCCCTGGCCTCTGAGGGTTTGTGGGCAAATCTTTGGTATTTCTTGGTTTATAGATCTCTGCCTTCATATTCATATAGTGTTCTTTCTAGGTAGTTGTAATCAAACATCCACTTTTTATAAGAACACAAGTCATACTGAATTGGAGACCTCATGTTCCAGTATGATCTCATCTTCATTAATTATATCTGTAATATCCCTCTTTCCAAAAGGTCATATGTCTGAGACTGGGGCCAGAATTTCTGCATAGGAATCTCATAAAAATTCTTTGTGAACTATGTCCCAAGCAAGGACTTGAACTTCAAGGACTTTGGTTGGCCCATTTTGGAGATAATAAAAAGTTCTGTAAATTAAATAGATTAATTTCTGAGTGTTGGTTAAAATCATAACTTCTACAAAGGAACTCTCGCAATATTTACAGAACCGAAACAAACTGGTGTCCTATAAATGCCTGTAACTTCAACACCAAGGGATCTGACACCCTTTCCTGGCTAGTGCACACACATAAACATATGTACACACATGTGCATATAAATGTAAATAAAATATATGCATAACATAAAATTTATTATCATAGGCTTTTTATTTATTTATTTATTTTTTTGGTCTTTTCGAGACAGGATCTCCCTGCAGCCCCAGCTGTCCTGGAATTCGTTCTGTAGACCAGGCTGGCCTTGAACTCACAAAGATCTGTCTGCCTCTGCCTCCCAAGTGCTAGGACTAAAGGCATGTGCCACCACGCCCTGCAATCATAGCCTTTTTTTTGAGACAGGGTCTCCCTGTAGTCCCAGCTATCTTGTAACTCATTATGTAGATCAGGCTAGCCTTGAATTCACAGAGATCTGCCTGCCTCTGCCTCCCAAGTGCTGGGATTAAGGTGTGTTCCACCATCATCATAGGCACTTTTTTCCATAATTTTTATTTTTATTTTTATTTATTTATTTATTTTTAATTTTATTTATTTTTGTATGCGTATGAATGTACTGTCTGCATGTAGGTTTGTGCACCCGTGTCGTGCAATGCCACGGAGGTCAGAAGAGGGTCTCTAATTCCCCTGGAACTGGAGTTCTTCTGGAACTGGAGTTACAGACGGTTCTTAGCTGCCATGTGGGTGCTGGGGATCGAACCCAGGTCCTCTGCAAGAGCAGTTGGTGCTCTTAACCGCTAGGCTATCTCTCCAGCCCCTCCATAGGCATTTTAAAATGCATTATCAAATATAGTCATGTTTTTTCATCTCATGAAACTAAAATTTATACTCATTAAATGACTCTCCATTTCCACATCTTGAATCCCTTACTAACAATCATTGTACTTTTTGTTTTTATGAATTTAACTCTTCTAGATGTCTCCTATAAGTGGAATTATGTAATATTTGTCTTATTGTTATGGGCTTAGTTCACTTAGCTTAATGTCTTCAAGGTTCATTCTATTCAAGCCTGAATATTTCATTCTACATATTTGCCTCTCTCTGTTTGCTACGTTTTGTTTACACATCCCTCCGATTGAATGACATTGGGCTGGTTCCATATCTTGGCTATTACAGTTGTGCTACTATGAGCATGGTTGTGCAAATAGCTCCACCAAATCCTGTTTTTGATCGTTTGGGTAAGCCCTCACAAGTAGAATTGCTGAATCCTAGGGTAACACAGCTTTTATTTTTTGAGGTGTCACTATACTATTCCAGGGCTTTTAAGTTGTGCTCTACTCACTGCTCAGTTAGGAAGACAGAGTCAAGAAGTGTTTGATTTTAACACATAAATCACACAAACTCCAGGAAAGTAACCTTGTCATCAGTAGAATCAAGGAATTTATAAAGAACTGTGATATATCCAAAGCAAATGCAGGAGCAGGCTTCAGGCCGTTTTCCTGAGACGTCAGAGAAGGAAAAGCAACTGCTGACTAAGCTACATGAAGAGCTAAGTATTTTCTAGTAGGAAATATTTATCTTCTTGGTGGAGTTGCAAGTTCTGGGGAGTGTCCTCATTAGAAAACAGCCAATGATTCCAGGAAAACTTGGAAGAATCACCATGGTGATGAAGAATGACCCATTTAAAGTGTAAGGCCTATTGTGAGTGGAACTTTTAAAAGATTCTTGTGTTAGAGCTTTCCTTTCATTTTTTTGTTGGACACCAGATATGAAATAGAATAGAGGTTTTGTTATATATCCACTCCTCCTGAAGCCTGATTGATGTGCTAGGGAAGACCCTAAATTGCCTGCAGAATCTAGTCTTGGCTTGGTGCCTCCCTAGCTGTGTGACTAAGGAGGGCAGTTCTCCTCTGCAGCCTCCAAGGGCTGACTCACAGAGCCCCTAAAGTTTCCTTAATATATGACTTATTTCTCTAGATGTATACAGTTATTTTGCCTCCTTTTGCTTATTATTTATTTCTCTAAAACTTGGCTATCCAGCAAGCTCACCTATTAGAGAATGAAGAAATAAGCCAAAGGTGTCAGTGGGCAAACACACTGGTAAAGGGCCAAATGCCTAATGGTTTGCATAAGGTGAGCTGACCCCACTCTTTTGGGGGCTAGGGTTGTACCTTAGTGCTAGAAAACTTTCCCAATATGCATGAGGCTCTGGATTCAATTCCCAGCGCTGCAAAATAAACTAACCACACATCCTTCTATCTGCTCTATTTATCCTTACTTTTTTTCACCTATCTATGTCATCCTGATGTCAACCCAATAAAGTAGACAATGTTGAATTGCCATTTGACACATGGAGAAACTGAGGTAGAAATGATAAGTAGTTCATGTAGACTATCACTCAATTAGAATCAGAATCTATCCTCTTAAGTAGTTTGGCCACTAATTAAGAAAGCCTGCTTGTGCCGGGCGTTGTGGCGCATGCCTTTAAGCCCAGCATTCTGGAGGCAGAGGCAGAGGCGGGCCGATCTCTGTGAGTTCAAGGCCAGCCTGGTCTACAGAGTGAGCTCCAGACCAGCTGGGACTAAAGAGAGACCCTGTCTCAAGCCTGCCTGTAATAGCTGAGCATGGTGGCACACAACTTTAATCGCAGCACTTGGGAGGCAGAGGCCAGCAGATCTCTGTGAGTTCAAGGCCAGCTTGGTCTATATACTGAGTTCTGGGCCAGCCAGGGATACAGGGAGACCCTGTCTCAAAAACAAACAAAACAAACAAAAACAAAACAAAAAACCTAAAAACACCTACTGTTTTGGACAACTAAAGCTAGTATATATATAACATATGAATGACATTTACCTGAGCATATCAAAGCTACCTTTCCTTCATGTATAGTTACCTTTTTTTTTTTTTTTCTTTTATAGTCATATTCGAGACAGGGTCTCTCTTTTTATCCTAGCTGGCCTGGAGCCCACCTGTAGACCAGGCTGGCCTTGGACTCACAGAGATCCACCTGCCTCTGCCTCCTGAGTGCTGGGATTAAAGGCACATGCTACCACGCCCAGCCTGTATAATTACTTTTAAGCATAGGGTCTAAGTAGTACAGAAAGTATACAAAAGTTAATTTCAGGATGGTGAGGTTGTTCAGTGGGTAAAGGTACTTGCCATGCAAGCCTGGCAACACAAGTTTGATCCCCAGAACCATGTAAAAGTAGAGAAGAGAACTAATGTTATAAAGTTCTCCTCTGGGGCTAGAGAGATGGCCTAGCAGTTAAGAGAGCTGACTGCTCTTGCAGAGGACCCGGATTCGATCCCCAGCACCCACATGGAAGCTGAGGACCGTCTTTGACTACAGTTCCAGGGGAATCTGATACTCTCTTTTGACCTCCGCGGCATTGCACAACATGGGTGCACAGACCTACATGCAGACAGTACATTCGTACACATACAAAAAAAAAAGTTCTCCTCTGAACTTGACACATGCCATGTATGACACATGTACCTTCCACACATACATCATGCACACATACCCACACCCACACACTAATAAGAATTTTCAAATTAAAAATAAATTTCAAATACTTTTTTATTTTGATGATGGCATTTGTTTTATTCTTTTTTCCCCTTTCTACATGGTCTTCATAAAATGCAAATATTGTATAAGCACCAAGTAAAGAATTAAGCCATCTGGCAATCTGTAGTTTGAGAGGTTGAGGCAGGAGAACTGACAATTCACAGCAGCCTGAGCAGCTTCATGAGACACTACCTCAAAATAAAAAGTAAAAAGGGGGCCAGGGACAGAACTCAACAATAGAGCACTTGCTTAGTGTGTACAAGGCTCTGGGCACTGCAAAAAAGAATTTTTAGGGGGGGAGGTGTTTGAAATACAACTTGTTTCTAAATTCTTCTGAATTGTCTGTAAGATACCGCCCCTCGGTATTCAAAAGAAATGTGAAGAAATCTATTTTTGAGGTGGTTCCCTTCTGCTTGTTTATCCTTCACAGGACTTCAGTCAAAAAGAACTGAAAAACAGATCTTTGTCTCTTTGGATTTCTTTTTCCCTCCGTTACATTTCTCTTGCAAAACAGAGCTATAATTGTCAGCTTGAGCCTTGACTCTACTGCTTGCTGGTGACATAATTGGAATGATATTAAACAGCATTTCCTCTCCTCAGACAGAACACCTTTCTGTTCACATTTGCTCCTTCTGCCTCTCATTTACAAGCAGATGACTTCTGATAGGCAGTGTATGCTCCTGAGGTCTTGTTTCTGCCCTGGATGGATGACTAGTGCAGGGGTTTAGAAGGAAATAGCATGTGTGTCACTTTTAAGGGAAATCCATACAAATTGTTGGCTAGCTAAAGTGACGGTTGCCTCTGGCCATCTCGGCACAACTCTGATGTGAATAGGACACTGTTAGTGTTGGCTGCATATTTTTCATGAACCTTGGTGGGAAGAGATGCATATGTGAGAGACTGGGGCATGGTTAACTGGAAAGGTTCTGAGATGGACGATGAGGATGAAGAGGTCAAATTATAGTGAGAGGGCCAAATTGGAAGTTATCAATAATGCTGATGATACTACTACTGCTGCTGCTACTACTGCTACTACTTCTAAGAAGAATGCCCATCTGTGGCTGGAAGATGGCTCAGCTGGTGAAAGCACTTGCTATGCAAGCAGGAGGTGTTGAATTCAAATCCCCAGAACCTATATAAAAAGCCAGGTGTGGTTGCACATCCATAACTCCAGCACTACTAGGGTGGGCAGCAGAGATAGGGAGAGACCAGACTCCCTCCAACGTTAGTGAGAGAGCCAGCCTCAAGAGAATAGGACAGAATGTGAGAGAACAGGACACCTGGTGTATTAGTCACTTTTCTGTTGCTGTGATAAAACACCATGACCAAAGGAACTTATAAAAGGAAGAGTTTATTTGAGCTTATGATTGACGGTTCCAGGGAATTAGAGTCCACTGTGGCGGGAGGCATGGCGGCTGGAGCTGGAGCAGCATGCCGAGGGTCACATCTCGCAATGAGCACAGGAAGCAGAGAGAAAGACTGGAGACCACGAGGCTTGTTAAACTCACTAAGCCTGCCCCCAGTGACATACTTCCTCTAGCACGGCCACACCTTCTAAGACCTCCAAAAACAGTGCCACCAACTGAGACAAAATGTCTGAATACTTAAAGCTTATGGGGGACACTCATTCAAACCACCACACCTGGTATCCAGCTGTGGCCTCCACATACTTGCTCACACGTGTGCACATACATAAAAAAAGTATGTCAGTCTGTACCAAGGGCTTACCATGTAAGTTTTGTTATGTTATATGCATTGTCAACAACTTCAGTGCTTTTATGGTACTATTTAGTATGTCATTATCTATATACAGATAGTACAGTATCTATCTATAGAATATAATAATCTTTAACTAGGGGTTGAAGAGAGATGGCTTAATGGTTAAGAGCACTGGCTGTTCTTGCAGAGGACCCAGGTTTGAATCCCAGCACCTACATGGCAGATAACAACTGTTTGTAACTCCAGTTCCAGGGAATCTGATGTCTTCTTTTGACATCCATAGGCACTGCATGACACAAGTGCACTTATATACAAGCAGGCAATACACTCAAACATATAAAATAAAAATATGAAATAAAATACTTTTTAAAAACCTGTTGAGGGGCTGGAGGGATGGCCTAGCGGTTAAGAGCGCCAACTGCTCTTGCAGAGGACCCGGGTTCGATCCCCAGCACCCACATGGCAGCTGAGAACTGTCTTTAACTCCAGTTCCAGGGGAATCCAACACCCTCTTCTGACCTCCGTGGCATTGCACGACACAGGTGCACAAACCTACATGCAGACAGTACATTCATACACATAAATAAATTAATTCATTAAAAAAAATAACCTGTTGAAGCTACAGCAGTGTAGACTGGATGCTTGTTTGATCAGCTTGCTTGTGCATACAAGCCCCTCTGGCTGGATGGCGGGAGCCTTGGGTTGTGTGGGTCTGGGCGTGGCTGCTTGCAGGTTGGTTTTGCGTTGAGGGGTGCTTGTGCTCATGGCTTGTTGCTTGTTGTTGAATAGATGAAATGAAAGTATAAAAAAACCCTGTAAGTATAGGTAATAATAACCTAATGGTTATTTTATTTTCATCTTTAGCTTCTAGTGAGGGAAACTGAGACTTAGAGAGGTTAAGTAATTTATTCCAGAACACATAATCAGCAATGTCTCACTATGTTTACTTAATTTTTTTTTTTTTTTTTTTTTTTGTCTTTTTTGGGACAGGGTGTCCCTGTAGCCCCAACTGGCCTGAAACTTGATATGTAGACCAAGCTGGCCTTGAACTCACAGAGATCTACCTATCTCTGCCTCCCAGGTGTTGGGATTCAAGGTATGCACCACCACGCCTGGGAATTGTGCATGCAAATGAAATGTTCTACTGAGCCACATTGCTAGCTGTGGTTTATGCAGTTAACATCACATGAATTCATCAGTCAACTGAGCTTTGGGTCTAAGGATTAAGACTCAACTGGGAAAATGCATCTGAAGGGAGTGGTCTAGTGGATCCACAGTGGGATCATGTGAACGTCCTAGGTCTTGTGGACTGGCTCTGAACTTCAGCCAACTAAAAAGAAAACACGATTAAGGAGGTCCCTGTGGATTGTGCACAGCCCAGGGGATAGAGGCAAAAGACTGTCTAAAGAGTCATAACCCTAGCCACACCTCATCCTTAGCATTTCTTCACTATCTTCTTCCTAATTTTAAGGTCACGCTATTACATAATTTGGATATACTAGTCAGAGATAGTTTTCTGCTTAAAACAATTGGTCATATTTTAGATTGGATAGGTCTGAAAGAGGAAGAGACTTCTCTCCAGTGAGCACTTTATTTGGTTAATGATAGAAAGGGCTGGCAGAAACATCCTTGTATGTGATGTTTTTTCAAAAGAGAGACCTCCAAGCCTGCCAGCTCTTGCACCAAAATCATGTACCCCCAGCACTAAAGTCACTTGAGTTCAGAATGTTTAAATGCAATTTTTATGAAGTGTCTTTTATTTTGTACTTGGTTACTCTATAACAAATGAGTCATTGATTTTCACAAGATTTTAAATGTATCCAGAACATTTTCTTTTTGGTTTTTGTTTTGAACAGTCACTCAGAAGCCAAGAACTAGTAACCCTCAGCTCTCTGGTCTGCTTTGCTGTACTAACAGGCTTTCTCATGATTCCCATGGTTCCTTCTACAATTCTGAGCTGCTCAGCCAGCCACGATCCTAACCCAACCAGCAAAGCATCGTACACCCATCTTTCCAAAATGTTGCCTAAGAATTATTCTTGAAGACTTGTGTGCCTGACAACAATAACGAAAAAGGAACTTTAGGGACAATCCCAGTTCTCTTTGTGATTTATGGAACGTTCTAATCTAGAATTCCCTTGGAAGTCTTTCCATGTGAGTTTAAACAGGGAAGCTGACTGGAGCCTCCATAAAACTGTGGTTGGGTACAATAAAGCCCCGAGATCTAGTCAAACACAGATTCACTTGAAACCAAATTATTATTATTTTCTGTTATCCAAGAGTGGTCAGCAAGACCCAGAGTAAGAGTGAGAACTTACCAGGGTTTTCATGAAAACATTCCAATAAATTAAAAAATAAAACAATCTTTGTAAGAATTAAAAAAAATAAATCTTAGGGGGTGGAGAGATGGCTCAGTGGTTAAGAACGCTGACTGCTCTTGCGGAGGACCCGGGTTCGAGCCCCAGCACCCACATGGTGGCTAAGAACCGTCTTTAGCTCCAGTTCCAGGGGAATCCGATGCCTTCTTCTGACCTCTGCAGCATTGCACGACATGGGTGCACCGACCTACATGCAGACAGTACACTCATACACACAAAAAAATAATAAAAAAAAGAAATAATTAAAAAAAAAAAATCTAGCACCTGGGAGGCAGAGGCAGGCAGAACTCTGTGAGTTCGAGGCCAGCTTGGTCTACAGAGCGAGTTCCAGGCCAGCTGGGGCTACAGGGAGACCCTGTCTCAAAAAAAAAAAAATTAAAAAATAAATAAATAAAAGGGAGGGGCTGGTAATGCTGGTTGGTTAGAGTGCCCTCATGTGTCTCAATATCTTAGTATCACTTTAAGACTCCCAAAAGACAAAAGTACTTTCTAATCACTATCCCAATGTGATTCAGTGCACGTTTATTTTTAGAGCTATAAACCAAGCTTGCTTTCTTTCTCTCTCTTTCTTTCTTTCTTTCTTTCTTTCTTTCTTTCTTTCTTTCTTTCTTTCTTTCTTTCTTTCTTTCTTTCCTTCCTTCCTTCCTTCCTTCCTTCCTTCCTTCCTTCCTTTCCTTCCTTCCTTCCTTCCTTCCTTCCTTCCTTCCTTCCTTCCTTTCTTTCTCTTTTGGTCTTTTCGAGACAAGGTCTCCATGTAGCCCCAGCTGTCCTGGAACT
>VZQC01010054.1:256292-276064 GCA_009823505.1 Rhizomys pruinosus | reverse complement strand
AAAAAAAAAAAAAAAAAAATCCAGGTACAGGCAGCATCAGGCATCTGTAATCCCAGTGCTGGGGAGGAGGAAACCAGAGGATGCTGGGGACCTGAGGCTAGCAGTCCTAGATGAATGGAGGAGGCCCAAGTTTAGAGACATGGTTCAGAAAATAAGGTGGAGAAGTGACTAAGGAAGATACCTGACATCAACTCCTCTGGCCTGCACACACACACACACACACACACACACACACACACACACACACGCAAGTGTGTGCCTGCCTGCCCTCATGCAAAATAATCTACAAACAAGGAAAACAGGTAGGCTCTTATTTTGACTTGAAAATGTTGAACGGTTTATTCAGTGGAAGCATCTGACCCACCCACCAAGCATTCAAGAAGCACAGTGATTAAGAATGAGGCTTTAGGTGGGGCTCCTAGGTTCAAAGTCCACCTCCACTTCTTATATTGGAGGTCTTGGCTTACCAAGTCTCTCCACACCACTTGTATTAGAGAAGGTATGATCAAATGAGTTACCCTTATAAAGCGCTTACAGAAAATGTCAGCACGGATTAGATAAATATTGTTATCCCTCTGTCCAGATCAATACAGACTGAAAGGCAGATATGGAAAACCATGAACAAAGTAAATAACTTCAAAGAGTTTTTCATTTAAAGCTTGGACATCTCCAAACACTTCCAAGTGGTAGAGGAAAATGCAACTATTTTATGCATGCCAACTTCTCTACATTCCAAATTTCTTTGCCCTGTTTAGATGTTAAGATAAAATTGAAAGAGATACATTAGCTGAACTTAGCTGTACCCTTTTTGATTGATTGATGAGCTTATGGCATCTCACATGTATTAGCCAACTCATCTTTATAAGCTATCCTTAATCTTTGGCGATTATTAAAGATGCAAATCAGAATCACATGTATTGCTTTTTTTTTTGATAGTTTTGTTTTTATTTATTTATTTTTATTTATTTCTGTATGTGTATGAATGTACTGTCTGCATGCAAGTCTGTGCACCCGTGTCGTGCAATGCCACGGAGGTCAGAAGAGGGTGTCAGATTCCCCTGGAACTGGAGTTCTCCTGGAATTGGAGTTTCAGACGGTTCTCAGCCGCCATGTGGGTGCTGGGGATCAAACCCGGGTCCTCTGCAAGAGCAGTCGGTGCACTTAACCGCTAGGCCATCTCTCCAGCCCCCACATGTATTGCTTTGAAAAGTGTACATTGACTCAGTAGTAGAGCGAGTGAGGCCAAAGGATCTGGATTTGTTAGAAGTTCCCACAACACTTTGCTGTGCATTCTAGGAAGAGAACTGCCACCACTGGTGAAAGCTAGGATAGCTTACCTGTGTAAGAAAGCGTAAAAAAATCTGGCATAGTGGTGTGTGCTTGGAGTGCTAACTTCTCAGGAGGCTGAGGTGGGAAGACTGGTTTAGCCCAGAAGTTAGTTTGTTTGTTTTTTGATCTTTTTGAGATAAGGTCTCACAGTAGCCCAGCTGGCCTGAAACTTGCTATGTAGACCAGGCTGGCCTTAAATTCACAGAGGTTTGCCCGGAGTGGTGGCGCACGCCTTTAATCCTAGCACTTAGGAGGCAGAGGCAGGCGGATCTTTGTGAGTTCAAGGCCAGCCTGGTCTACAGAGTGAGTTCCAGGACAGCTGGGACTACAGGGAGACCCTGTCTCAAAAAAAACCAAAAAAAAAAAAAAAAAAATTCACAGAGGTTCACTGGCCTCTACCTCCTGAGTGCTAGGATTAAAGGCATGAGCTACCATGCTCAAGACAAGCCCAGAAGTTTTGAGATCAGCTTATGCAACACATTAAAATGCTGTCTTAGCTGGGCGCACACCTTTAATCCTAGCACTTGGGAGGCAGAGGCTGGTGGATCTCTGTGAGTTCAAGGCCCACCTGGTCTACATTGTGAGCTCCAGGCCAGCTGGGACTAAAGGGAGACCCTGTCTCAAAAAAAGACAAAAATAAATAAATAAATAAATAAATAAATAAATAAATAAATAAAATGCTGTCTCTAAAACAAAGCCTTACCCACAAAAAGTCCTTAAGAATTAAGGGTTGGGCTGGAGAGATGGCCTAGCAGTTAAGAGCACCGACTGCTCTTGCAGAGAACCTGGGTTCGATCCCCAGCACCCACATGGCAGCCGAGAACCGTCTGAAACTCCAATTCCAGGAGAACTCCAGTTCCAGGGGAATCCGACACCCTCTTCTGACCTCCACGACATTGCACGACACGGGTGCACAAACTTGCATGCAGACAGTACATTCATACACATAAATTAAAAAAAAAAAAAGAATTAAGGGTCAAACAGGTTAAATACTTTTCCTCGGAAGTGGCAGGAGTGGGAATTTTGTTGTTATAGTCAGTTAAAAAAATTGCATCTGTACTGAACATGTGTAGACTTCTTGTCATTTTTCCTTAAACAGTTCTGCATAACAACTATTACATAGCATTTTCATTGTATTAGGCATTATATCTAATCCAAAGATGAGTTAAAGTATACAGGGAAATGTGTATAGTACATATGCAAGTATTACACAATGATATATTCAGAACTCTGCAGGCATACTTTAGAGATCCAAAGCATCTTTCATTGATAGCAAGGGACAACTGTAATTACAAGTCTAATATCTCTCCCATCACAGGTTATGTAGTATAAATTATTTGTACAGGCCAAAATATATTTATTGTTCATTATTATTATAAATTTATTTATGAAATAATACTGTGATTGAATATATAGAAACTTTAGATTAGACTTGCTGATTTGGGATTCTGAATTCTTTTCAGAATCTAGTCATTAGCCGGGCGTGGTGGCGCATGCCTTTAATCCTAGCACTTGGGAGGCAGAGGCAGGCGGATCTTTGTGAGTTCAAGGCCAGCCTGGTCTACAGAGTGAGTTCCAGGACAGCTGGGGCTACAGGGAGACCCTGTCTCGAAAAGACCAAAAAAAAAAAAAAACCAGGTTCTAGTCATTATCTTTCTATTCACACATCCTCATCACCATCAAGTCCCTGGACTTGCAAGGCAGAGATTCTCAGTTGGTCCCTGTGTCAAATCCTATGGGGAATATGATCATATATTTGAAGACTTGTCTTCCTCTATTCTTAGAGCCTAAGAGCTCAGGACCACTGTTCCATCAAGAGCAACTCCCAGATAAACTGGCATATCAAACTAGGAAGATGAGGATCCCATTAGATCACGAACCTAAGAATTTTAGCCTGTAAATCAATTTACAAATCACTAAGACACAAAATAACACCAACACTCAAAAGGCCATTCTAGTGGTTCTAGTGGTTTTAAGGCAGTGGTATTTACTGGCCTTTGAGATTCTTGTAGATTCCCTTCTTATATTAAAATATATGCAACCTATGAAATCCCTTAGGAACAATTATCCTTCATGTATTATCAGAGAAGAAAATCTGTCAAATTAAAGGAAGCCATAGATGGACTGGGGTTGAGTGCAGTGGCCACCACTCACATGAAATCATTCTGCTGAACTTGAGTCAGGGAAGCAAATTGGGGCAGTATTATTTCACATGTAAATGGCTTGGCAGGCTGGAATCCCTGCCTGTGGACCTTTCACACACCACCACCTCTCGCTCACAAAACAGACCCCATTATTTAGTTACTTGTTGGCACCCACCAGGTGCTTCCCTTTCAGATCTTCTGCTGACCATTTTTTCGATATCCCGCCTTTGCATTCTTCTCTGGCTCTCGTTTTATAAAATACTGTTTCTTTTCCTTTTTAAAGATCTCTTTTATCTAGATAGCTCCTGCCTGCTTGAGTTGTCAGATGTATTCGTTTCGGTGGATTCTGGCCCATGCTGCATTACCTTGACAACAAGATTTAGATGCAGAGCCCTGGCCTTGAACTTGTCAGAGTCTCCAGCTATGAGAACTCAGCACATATTACTTTCCAACATAACAAGTTGTCATGCCAACCATTAACCATAAAACCCATCTCTCTCTTCTAGGGCTTTAATTCAATAACTTTTCAAATTGGTTCCTTCTGTAATTCAATTGGCTTGGAAATGTAATATATGAGTGTATGTGTGCACATGTGTGTGTTTAACCAGTTGCTAATAGCCGTCCACAAAATGGTTGAAGACTGGAAATGCAGTTTGGGTCAAAAGTTCATCAAAAAGTAGGACTGAGTCTAACAAAAAGAGCCTGAAATTTTGGAAGATCGGGCAACGCAGTAAGTAAACAAACTGCTCAAGAGGTGACCTTTGTCTCCCAGATATATGCACATGGCTTCTGTTGGCACAGCTGCTTTGCCCCCTTGATACCTGGAGTAGCTGGCTCCATGCATATTTAGAACTCTTTTAGCACTTTTGGATAGACAACTAATTTCGATGTCTCAAAAGCACTATGTTTAAACTTACATGTCGTTTCCCTCTTAAACAGAAAGCTCTGTAGTAATCTATCACGTTCAAGAGTCTCTTGATCCTCCAAGGATACTCAGACAAGGATTATATAGAGTCGAGAAGCTAGAAATAACCAGGAACAGAATTCTCAGACTTGTTTTGATACTTCTGTGTCCTTATGCCAACTGCATGAGTATTCACTTCTGTTTCTTCTTTAATGAACTTATTTCAGCTTATATCATGTGTCTGATCTCTGCTGTTCTGGATCCTCAGCCACTGGACCACCATCTTAGTTTTCAATGATATACAGAGGGTTGATGATGTACAAAGACACTGATCACCAGAACACTTTAGTGCCCCAGCAACCATCAGAGGCAGGTTATAATTGTTATCATAATCTCAGTTTCAGAGAACAAGAAATAGAGATACAGAGTCAGTACATACCCTGTCTCAGCAATCTCTTTCAGAGTCCTCCTGACAGTTTGAACTTGTCTGCAAGAACTTCTGTTTTCTACTTTTTTTTTGTTTTGTTTTTGAGACAGTTGCGTGGATCACAGACTGGCCTCCAATTCACCACGTAACCCAGGATAATCTTGAACCTCGGATCCTCCTGCCCCCATCTCCCAAGTGCTGAGATTACGGATGTGCATCACCACACTCAGTTTTACGCATGTTGAGGATTGAACCCAGGTCATCGTGCAGTGTGGCAAGAATTCTCCTAGCTGAGGTCCAGTCTCTACTTTGAATTTCTGCATTTTGCGTACTCCACAGTAGCACTTTCAGTAGTAGTGATCTAGTAGATGGTCTACAGTCATGTGCTTAAAGTAGAATAAAAGAAATATTGTATAAACCATTTAGATGCAATGCTGCCTTCAACGCTGATAGAGGAGCACACACTTTGCCACACTTGTAGTATAATAACCCCTAGGCCCCAGCAGCCTTTCAAACATATCCACTTGGATATACCAGAAAGCTCCCAATAGGCTGGACCCTTTTGTTGCTGTCTTTTTCCCTGGCGATTCTCATCATCTGAGGTTAATACTGTTTATTAAAAACAGCATCTACTGCAACTTCCCAAAAATTGGATTTGTACACATGAGTACTTTTTTTTCTTCAGAGATGAAAGTAAAACATTTTCAACATCAGAATCAATTTCCCTCCAAGGGATAATCCTTGCTGAGTGAAAGATAGTAGAGAAATTTGTGGTTTGCCAAATAGTAAATCTTATTTGCTCAAATTCTATATAGTCTTGTACAAACAGGTTCTGTGTGCAGAGGCATAGTTAAGCTCCAAGAAGAGATCATTTGAAACAAGACCTAACTGCTTGTAAGCAGAGCAAGCTGATAGGAGACATGAATGTACTTTGACATTCAGCTGAGCAATACCTGCTTCTCTTTTTATATATTTTATTTATTATTTTTATTTTATGCGTATGAGTATATTGCCTGCTTGTATGTAAGTACGCCTGTGTCATGCAATGTCCATAGAGGTCAAAGAAGAGGTTTCAGCTTCCTTCGAACTAGAGTTATGATAGTTGTTTGCTGCCATGCAGATGCTGGGAACCAAACTGGTGTCCTCTGCAAGAGCGGCCAGTGCTCTTAACTGCTGAGCCATCTCTCCAGCCCCCAATGCATACTTTTGAACATCTACTCTCTGTCAGACACTGCATCTCTTTGCAGAACATGATTATGCTGAGTCAAACTTTGATTATTTCTAATGTTTATTACTGTATTACTTCTCTGTTGCTATGATGAAGTACCATGACCAAAAGCAACTTCTGGTTCAGAGGAATAGTCTTCGTGGCGGGAGGGGAGGGCATGGCATGGTGGCAGGAGCAGAAAACTCGTTGAACACATTTTATCTGCAAACAGGAAGCAGAGAAAAAGAGGGAACAGTTCTACAACCTCCCCAAATAGTGCCACCAGCCGGAGACCAAGTGTTCAAATACATGTACCAGTGGGGAACGTTTGTCATCTAAACCACTACAGTTACATTGTGTGTGTGTGTGTGTGTGTGTGTGTGTGTGTGTGTGTGTGTGTGTGTGGTGTGTACCTGGTATGTGTACATGTAAAGTCAGAGGGCAATTTGTGGGAAACAGTTTTCTCCTTCCACCTTGTGGGATTTGGGATTGAAATCAGGTCATCAAGGCCTGGTGAGATGGCTCAGGGGTTAAGAGTACTGACTGTTCGTGTGGAGGACCCAGATTTGATTCCCAGAACCCACATGGTGGCTAGCAACCATCCATAACTGCAGTTCCAGGGGATGGGAGGCCCTCTTATAAGCTCTGTGGCTACTGCATGGGCATGGTGCACTTATATACATGCAGGCAAAACATTCATACACATAAAATCAAAAATAAACTGTAAAAAATTTTAAAGAAGAAATCAGGTCCTTAGGAGAGTGGCAACAAATGCTTTTACCTGCTTGCCCAAATCTTAGTAAATTCAAATCTGAATAAACTAAATGTTGCAATAATTCAAGTAGACACTGATATCTAGCTCACTAGCCACACAAAAAGGATTTATTGTGCCAATTAACAAGCCAATAAGTTTTTATTTTTAGAGATAATTAAGAGATTTAATGATTTTCAAGAATTCTCAAGTGGTTTAGAAAGGTAACTTTAAGTTTTGATGATAGAGACACTAATCGATTAATGATATTGATTGGTGTACTTATTAAAATTTTTTCTAAACATAATGTTATACCTTAGATTGTATCCTGAATAAAATGTGGAATTTAGATAATAATAACAATAATAATCAACCAAGGTTGGCCTTTCAGTTTTGACAAATGTTCCATAGTACTGTTAAGATGTTAACATTTTTACAAATCTTGGTAAGGGTATATGGGAATTCTAGATTACCTTTGCAACATTTCTATAGATGTAAAATCATTCCAAAATGTAAAAGTTTATTGAAAAAATTCTTGCACAAAGTTCAATTCTCCAAGAACTCTTAGTAACAATAGAGGTCATGAGGTGGTTCGGAGTGAATTAGCAACTTGTCCATGGGCACACAGATAATAACTGACAGAGACCTGGGACATGATAATCTCATCTCACAGCAGGGGTGCTCAGCAATCCCATGGCTGCACTGTCTTCCTTTCCTAGTTTGAGTTTTTCTCTTAAAAGAATTATCACTTATTCAGATTGGCACTCATTTTTCATCTGAATTGGTGAGGAGAACAAACTCAACTGTTTGCACTGCACCTTTAAGTGAATGAGAGCATGGTTTTGAAAGCAACCAGGTTTAATTGAAAGCCAAAGCCTCCACCTTCCCATTTTATTAAACTGGGCTGTGTAGTTTTCCTGAAAGAGAGGCCAAAGGGGCTGGGAGAGTTAGCTCTCCCTTTCAAGACACGTAGAATGTTCTTAGTGCTCAGCCATAGGCCCTTTTCCCTCCACTTGTGTTTTATTTTGTCCATCAAACACTCACTTTGGATGCTAGGTCCAAGGAGCAACATCTGCCTAGCCCCTTCCAGGTGGGTTTGGCTCTTTTAATGGTTTACTCAGAAATGGAAATACATAGCACGCTGCATCATGGTACATAGTTTGGGACCAAGAAAGCCAGTTCTATATGCAGAGAGTGAACAAGTTCCCTTACCTAAAGAGGTAGGCATGCTCTCTGTCCCCAGATATCACTCCTATTGGCCTATCAAGGTGTCTGTGATGGCCTAATTCATGTTAAACACAGTGCACCGTTTCCACAGGCATGTACTCTGCCCATAGCTTTGCTCCTGGCTTTGCTCAGGTACAACCCTTGGCACATGCTTTGGGTCTCTGAGATCTGGCTGGAATTTGGCTTGAGTTATTCATTCATTTGTGAAGCAATAAAAAAAAATCATTACACTGCAAGGTTCCTATTGCTTTTCCCACCAACCAGAAGATTGTGTATTTATGAATCATTTCTGTCCTCTGCAAAGAATTCTGCTATTGCCAGATTCATGATTCTATAAGATTTCTTATTTTAAAATATTTTCTTGATTTTTTAATTTTATGTGTTTGAGTGTATTGTCTGCATGTGTGTTAGCACACCCATGTTGTGCAATGCCCATAGAGTCAGAAGGTATCATATCCCCTGGAACTGGAGTTACACGTGGTTGCCAGCTGTCATGTGGGTGCTGGGAATTGAACCTGGATTCTCTGGAAGAGTAGTCAGTTCTCTTAACCGCTGAGCCATCTCTTTAGCCCTTATTGATTCTTCGGGATTTCTTGAGACAGAATCAGATGGGAAATGGGGAACGAGGGAAGAGGTGCATTGACTGGACAGAAAGGATTTTTTTGGGGTGGGGGCAGAGGATGGAGGGAGCCAGGTTCAACCAGAGAAGCCCACATATTTGCCATCTTTGAATTTTAGTTGCTGAAAATACTAGTGTAAAATTTCAAAAAATAAACATAAAGTTTAAAATTGTCATTCTGGCCGGGCGTGGTGGCGCATGCCTTTAATCCTAGCACTTGGGAGGCAGAGGCAGGCAGATCTCTGTGAGTTCAAGGCCAGCCTGGTCTGCAGAGTGAGCTCCAGGACAGCTGGAACTAAAGGGAGACCCTGTCTCAAAAATGCCATAAAAAAAAATAAAAAAATAAAAAATAAATAAATAAAATAAAATTGCCATTCTGAAGAATTGGTTGAAATCTTACACTATCCTACTCTGTCACTTCCAGGAAGAAAATCACCCCTTTGTCCAGCATAATCCACACTGCATACATCATACACATAATGGAGAGAAAGAGAGACACAGACAGAGACAGAGAGACAGAATTTTCAAAACTGTTATTACAGTATAACTGTCCTATTGTTAGCTATTACACTATTATGCTAAATGATGTTAAACTTATCATAGGTATGTATGGACAGGAAAAAGCAGTATCTCAGGGTTTGTCACTCTCCATCATTTCAGGCATCTACTACATGTCTTGAATTATTGCAAAAGAGAAATGGATCTTAATGGAATATCATTCGACCTTGCATATCTCTTTTTTAGTATTCAGAAAATACAGATAAAGGCTCCAAAAATAATCTTCTTTTTGCTTGCTGTGGTGGTTTGGATAAGAATGCCCCCTTAGGTTCCAATGTATTCAGATATTTTGTCTCCAGTTGGTGGAGCTGTTTTGGGAGATGTTAGAAGGTGTGGCCATGCTGGAGGAAGCTCGTCACTGGGGGCGGGATTAGAGAGTTCAACAAGCCTTGCCAATCTCTGGTTCCTCTCTCTGCTTCCCTGGCCTGCTTGAGGATGTGAACCTCGGCTTTCTGCTCTTGCTCCAGCACCGGCCATCATGGCTCCCCACCATGATGGACTCCAATTCCCGGGAACCATAAAGTCAAATAAACTCTTCTTTTTATAAGTTCCCTTGGTCATGGTGTTTCTATCACAGCAACAGAAAAGTGACTAATACACTTGCTCAACAATATTTTTATCACTAAGAATCTCTGTTCTGACACTGGACCACATAGTCCCTCATTTCAAGAAACGGGGGAGGGATTTGGAAAGATGGCTCAGCAGTTAAGAGCACTGGCTTCTCTTGCAGGGAACCTAGATTCAGTTCCCAGCACATACATGGCAGCTGACAACTGTCTATAACTCCAATTCCAGGGGATCTAACAACCTCTTTGGGCCTCCATGGGCATAGGCAAAACATTCATACACAAAAAAATAAATGTAGTTTGTTTAAAAAAGAAAGATGGGGATGTAGCTCAGTGGGTACATTCATGCATAGCACGAATGAAGTCCTACGTTTGATTACCCAACACCGTATAACCTAAGCAAGATAGCACATACCTGTAATCCCACTACAGGAGAGGTAGGGGCAGGAGATTAGAAGTTCAAGGTCATCCTTGGCTATATGAGATCCCGTTTCAAAAAGAAAAGAAGGAAGCATTCACTGTCACCTTCCTCCTCTTCCTACTGGTGGTCACACCACTCCTCCCTCTGGCTCTGATTCTGCCTACAACAGCCCCCTGAGCTCTATGGTGCATCTTTTTTAACCTCCACGTCATGGAACACTGCAGTCCTTATCTTAGGTAAGCTCTGGAGCATTTGTCTGTGGCCAGTTCTGTAGCAATAATCCTTCAATTTCAAGGTTCTGGGTATTTTCTGTTCATCACTTAGTCTTCACAACTCCAGGAAGGGGGTTTCTGTCCCCACTGTACCCTCAGAGAAATCAGTAGTTTATCTGATCTCTTAGTATTAGAAAATAAGACCACTTGTTGCTCTTGCAGAAGTCCCAGGTTCAGTTCTCAGTGCCCATATGGCAGCTTGTAACTGTCCTTAACTCTAGAGTCAGGGGATCTGATGCCCTCTTCTGGTCTCTATGGGCATTGCACACACAGGCTACCAAGAATTACATACATTTCATGGAAAAACACTCATACATATAAAATAGAAATAAATAAAATTTATTATTATTATTATTATTATTATTATTATTATTATTTACTCCAGGAACATGATTTACTTCCATGTGGGACTGCCAGCGCGGGCTGCCTGCAGACACGTGGTGGTACAGAGCAGCGTGGTTGGGGCAAGATGGTACCTGGGGCCCACCCATTTATAGCCATGGGTACTGTGCCTCAGGTACAGAGGAAGCAGACAGAAGATTGACAGCCTCTGGAGGAAGTGGGCGTCTGTGTGCCCCTTGGGATTCTGGGAAGCCCAGACCTAACATTCCAGCTTTTTTGCTTATGATAAAGAAATGGGGCACCATTCTCTCTTCTGTATCTGCTTCAGAGCTGATGGGGGGCAAAGTCTGTCAGGCTGGAGGGTTAGAATCTGGTTTCCCCTGTACTGCAGACATAGAACTTGAAATCTTAGTAAAGAGACAAAAAGAAAAAAGAGAGAGTACTGTTGTTTGGCCTGTCTTCAATTCTTACTGGCAAGTGCATCAACTCTGCGGCTGCCACCACTTTTGGCACTCTTCAAAGACATGAGACACAGCTTTGTAACCTTCCAATATGGACTGAGGACTCATGTCTCTCCAAGAATCCTCCAAACCTTCAATGCCAGATGGGGACTACTGAGATACACAGCTTGTAGACTAAACAGCTAAGGGGATGTCAGCTTTGTCAGAATATAGACTGCTATTGTGGGACTACCTGGGTTGTATCATGGAGGCCAGTGCAGGGGAATGGAGAAAGGATGCATGCTTACTAGACTTCATTTGGGGGACCATGGGAGGGAAAGACCCCCATGTGGAGCAAAAGTGCAGGATTGATAGTTGTTTGGGATTGTCAAGGAGGAACTTTTGAGCACTTCCTTAAGGAAAACATGACATCTTTTAGGAAAAAAAAAAATCCTACAATTCAAGTGATATGTGTATGTTTATATGTATATATATATTTATGTATATATAACTATGTATATATGTATATATACTGTAGCAATACAAGTTGGAGAGAATAACAACAAAAGAACTGAAAAAACAAAACCTCTGGAAAGACTCAGAAAAAGATGCAGGACATGCATGGCAGAGTGCAGGGACTTGGGTGGGGTGGGGGGCATGGAAAGGGAAGCAACTCTAGATTTGATTGAGAAATGATGTATGATGGATGGAAAAAGTTTAATAATAAAAAAAAAGAATCTGGTTTCCCATTTTGGCTGCTCTGGGTGCTCTGCCTGGTGGATTTGGTCCAGATCGATAGTGGCCAGTACTTAGTGGACGTTTTCTCTGCAACTGAAAAGACTGGTTGAGTCTTTTTTTTTTTTTTTAATTTTTTATTAATTTTTATTTATTTCTGTATGTGTATGAGTGTACTGTCTGCATGCAAGTTTGTGCACCCGTGTCGTGCAATGCCACGGAGGTCAGAAGAGGGTCTCAGATTCCCCTGGAACTGGAGTTCTCCTGGAATTGGAGTTTCAGACGGTTCTCAGCCGCCATGTGGGTGCTGGGGATCGAACCCGGGTCCTCTGTAAGAGCGGTCGGCGCTCTTAACCACTAGGCCATCTCTCCAGCCCTGGTTGAGTCTTATATGAGTATACCAGTGCAGGGACTTCACAGTACCAAGAGGGGGGGCCTCTGGGTGCATTAGCAATTGGAGGGTCCCTGTCTAGGGTCTGCAGAGGGAGAGAGGACCTGTACCCTAGTTTGAGGAATTGGGAAAAAAGTTTTAGTACACAGAGCTCCAGAATGAGAGCCACAACCATGCGAATATAAAAGGTGGTCTTTTCTGGCATGGCACATTAAATCTGTCACCTACCTCTGAGATATTTTCTAACTTGGCACAGTAGGTCTCTCACCTATCTCTCTGGTGATAAGTTATTTCATTTTCTCTTCTTTAAATTACAGTTTCCTGTTGGGGTGTTTAAAGCCATTTTTTTTAAAAGAAAGTAGAAATAGGATTTAAGCCCGGAAGTATTTGATTCTCTACCATTTAATTATTGCTATCAATAAATCAATACTGTGTATTATATAAGAAACATTATTATATTATACTACATACTTATCGAATAATTGTTACTTGGTGTTATAGCAGTATAAATTTCAGATTTCATAGACTGGAAAAAATTAAAATTTCAAATAATCCCTAACAGAAAGTATATGGTACCTTTAAAAAGATATGGCTAGTTTAAACATCAAATAATTGCAATAAATTTAATTTTCTCCTAATTTTCCCTTTTTGGCATGTCTTGGTGAGAATTTGGGTAGGCTCTGACACATCGCCTGTCAGCCTAGCTCACACTGATCAGCCCCTGGGGATGCACAGCAGTGGCGTCTTAAAGAATTTTCATGCCCACAAGCAAGGATGTCTCTTTGATGTTCCCTTCAAGGTACTCCAAATTGAAGACAATTTTCCCAGCATTAGAACACAAATATAGGAGTTTGGCATGACAGGAATCAGTAGCCTTAAGAGGAGAAGCCGGGCTGGTGGTACACGCCTTTAATCCTAGCACTTGGGAGGCAGAGGCAGGCGGATCGTTGTGAGTTCAAGGCCAGCCTGGTCTACAGAGTGAGTTCCAGGACTGCTGGGACTACAGGGAGACCCTGTCTCGAAAAGACCAAAAAAAAAAAAAAAAGAGAAGCCTACATTTGAGCACTTCTCATCTTGATGGAAATACTTGAACTTGGTTGAGTTCAGAATCACCTCGTTTAGACTAGCATCTTCCAAAGAGTGTGCCAAAATCTGCATTTTGAACTAATGTCCTGGGTTCTGTTCTTGAACAGAAACAGTGTTCAGAAACCACTCTTTTTTTTTTTCTTTTTTATTAATTTTATTTATTTCTGTATGTGTATGAATGTACCGTCTGCATGCAAGTCTGTGCACCCGTGTCGTGCAATGCCGCGGAGGTCAGAAGAGGGTCTCGGATTCCCCTGGAACTGGAGTTCTCCTGGAATTGGAGTTTCAGACAGCTCTCGGCCGCCATGTGGGTGCTGGGGATCGAACCCGGGTCCTCTGCGAGAGCGTCGGCGCTCCCAACCGCTAGGCCATCTCTCCAGCCCCCAGAAACCACTCTTTTAGAAACATAAATGGCTTACCCAGTGTATGGTTACAGATTGAGGATGATGACTTAGTTTTAAGAGTCACATGGGCTTTTGCTGAAAAACACACACACACACACACACACACACACACACACACACACACACAAAGCCCTCAGAGCAGTGACAGTCAAGTCAAACAGAACAGTCCCCTCCCCCGCCACACCAGGGGTCACACAGGATGTATCTCAGATAGAGTCTGCTAATGCAAACAGGATCTTGGGAGAAACAGTAATTTTTCCTTTTCACTCTGAAGCTCAATTGGCCCAGTTCCGGAAACAGTCCTGATTAGAGTATAATTGATTTGGACTTGGCAGGGCAGAGCAGCCAGACCTACACCCAGCCTTCCTGTGCTGAGCAAGCTGTGCAGTATCATCTGACTCTTTGCCACATTAAAAACAATAGGATATGACATGTGCTGGTTTTCTAACAATAGTTGCAACCCAAGAAACATGTAGTGATGATCCTGCCAACCACATTAGACAGAAGTGGCAGGGCATTTCTATCCAGCCCCCAACAAGGGCAAACAAACTCAAAGAGGCATTTTTGTTACATAAATACTGACTCTTTGGTCACACAGGATTTAGGGTCTTTTGCTGGTCAGGAAATGATTATGTATTACTTTCAAAGCTGAATCAGTTATTCTAGTTTAAACAAGGATTTCTAAACACTTTAGCTTTTTTTTCCCCCCTACAGAGTGACTTTAATTCAAATTTATCAGGGATTGAAAAGACAAAGCAAATAAACAAGAAAACCCCAATCTTCCCAGTTGTCTGAGAGGAAATGTAGTCAGAGAGGAATCCCAGCAGGGTTTGGGGGACAGTGTGTTTGACTCTTTACTTCAAGTAGGTCTTCACTATTTTTGCCCCAGTCTGTGCCAATTCTGCACTGAATGCAAAAGGATTACCAGCCAACCACACATTGTACTCCCTGAATTTGCTGTTTCTGAGATTAGTTCTCACAGTCCAGTTATCTGGAGAGGTGGGCATACTGAACCATTGTAGTATGCTCACATCACTCGTGAATTTACAGGAAAACATTGATATCTCGTTATGAAATATTCAGATATATATGGAGGTTTATTGCTTGGCTCCAAAGGCTTCATTTTGCTTGTTCTCCATTTCATTGTGTTCTTTGGAGACCTAGAACAAATATCTTTCATGCTTTTATAAAAAACAATTGAGGGACTGGAGAGCTGGCTCAGTGGTTAAAAACACTGGCTGCTGGGGCTGGAGGGATTGCTCAGCAGTTGGGAGCACTGACTGCTCTTGCAGAGGACCTGGGTTCTATTCCCAGCACCCACATGGTGGCTAAGAACTGTCTTTAACTCTAGTTCCAGGGGAATCCGACACCCTCTTCTGACCTCCTCAGCATTGCACCACACGGGTGCACAAACCTACATGCACACAGTACACTCATACACATAAAAAAACCACTGGCTGCTTTTGCAAAGAACCTGGGTTCTGTTACCAGCACCCACGTGGCAGCTGACAACAGTCTATAACTCCAGTTCCAAGGAGTTCAACTCCCTCTTCTGACCTCCTTGGGCATTGCATGACACAGGTATACTTACATACATGCAGGCACTTATAGACATGAAACAAAAACAACAAATATATTCAAAAAAATTGAGAGACAAGCTGGCCTCCTGAGTAAAGGTACTTGCTGTGCAGACATGAATTCAACCCCTGAAACCCATGTAAAGGTAGGAGGAGACACTACAAAGCTGTTCATGCATCCATGTGTGCACTGTGGTCCATGTGCCCCCCCCACTATCACACACATACACTAATAAAAATATTTTTGATAAATAAATAAACAAAAAAAAAATCAATTGAAAAGTGGGATGCCAGTGTGGCCCAAGTATAATCCCTGTGGAGGCAAAAGCAGGATGGTCTCTCTTCAAGGACAACTTTGGATACATAATGAGACCTGGCCTCAAAAACTAAAAATAAGGAGCTGGTGAGATAGCTCAACGTGTACTAGCACACACTGATCTAGCAGAAGAGCCAAGTTCGGTTCCCAGCACGCATATCAGGTGGCTCACAGCCATCTGTAACTCCAGCTCCAGAGCGTATATCTCACTGTTCGGTCTTCTCAGACATCTGTAGTCATGTGCACATATATGCACATATACACATATTAAAAAGAAAAATAGATCTTTTTAAAAAATAAAAATAAAGATTCTATTATTTTTATTATACAAAATAAATGCCTATTTTACAACTTTTACTTAAACCTTTGTTTTATGGGCTGGAGAGATGGCTCAGCAGTTAAGAGAACTGGCTGTTCTTACAGCAGACCTCTGTTTCCTAGCATTCCCGTGGTAGCTAACAACTGTCTCTAACTTTAGTTCTGGGGGGATCCAATGCCTTCTTCCGACTCCCTGTACATTGCACAACACAGGTGCACTAACACACACACAGACAATACACTCATGCACATAAAAATTTAAAATAATAAATAAAATTAAAAAAAACTTTGGTATTATGACAAATCATATTAAGTGTAGAAAGAATAGTGTTCTTGCCGGCCATGGTGGTGCACGCCTTTAATCCTAGCACACAGGAGGCAGAGGCAGTCAGATCTCTGTGAGTTCAAGGCTAGCCTGGTCTACATAGTGAGTTCCAGGACAGCTGAGGATACCCTATCTCAAAAAGACCAAAAAAAAAAAAAAAAAAAAGTTCTCTAAGCTTAAATACTTATCAGTTTAGTTTATGGCCAAACCCCAGCCTCCATCCCATGGACATTTCACCCCATGAATATCACATACATACCTCTAAAATATAAGCATTTGAAAAAAATATATAAACACAAACCCACTATCATATTTAAAATTGGCATTACTTCTTCACTGTCAACCAAGTTTCTAGTCATCCAGTCCTACAAAAAGACCTGTTGATGAAAATCCATTGTTTCCTGCAGTACTACAGGCGTTATGTGCCCCTCTCCCCTCCTGGGCTCCCTTCAAAGGCAGGGAAGCCTCAGAATCAGATGCATACAAGTTCTTTCAAGTACTTGGGACTGAACTCTAGTGTCACTGAACTCCCTGGCTGTGGAGAGCGGGTTGGCTTCTCCAGCACTGTTGACTTTGGTCTGGATGTTTATCCATTCATTTTTCAGACCTCCAGTCGATTGTTTATCTTGGCCATCCCTTCCCAGCCTGAGACTTCCCACACCCTGCCATCTGGCACCCTCTCTGGTTTCATTCCCACAGTCCCAGCTTAGAGAAGAAACCTCAGCGGAAGCTCAGACGCAGCGCAGAAAGGTCCTGAGGGCTGTGCCCCCTGACTCCATGCCCTCATCCTCCTACAGGAGAGAGGGAGCGAGAGGAATTTTTGAAGTGGATCCTCAAGGTTATAATAGGCAAAGAGTATAATTCCTTTTATTCAGTGGATGGACAGATTCATAATCAACACCTCAGTGTCTTCATGAACATTTCACGGTAAGTTTGAAATGATATGCAGTGACAGGTATCAAATGTCAGAATATACCTGGGACTTCCCTTTACTTTCTTTTTGTCTTTCAATCCTATCACTGAAATTTCAACCTCTGTCTTTAGACATGTAAATGCCTTTAGTCAAGATTGCATTAGAAAAACTACAGGACTTTAGGTTTTATTTATATTTCGATGGTAAGGAAGACTTTGAGTCAATCCCAATGCTAACTGAAGCCACAAATTAACTTCCATTCACCATATCTTAAAAAATGCATCCCACTCTCCTGCTCTCCTAGTAATCTCCATTGTTGGTGTTTGATGTGAAATGTCCCCCACATTTTTGAACACTTGGTCCCCAGGTGGTAGTGCTGTTTTTTGGAAGGTTGTGGAGCCTGTAGGAAGTGGCATCTCAGTGGAGAAAGTGGGCCACTGCGGTCAAATTTTATAGCCCAGCTGTACTTCCCGTTCACTCTCTGCTTGTTGACTACAGACACAATGTGATCAGCTGCCTCCCACTTCTGCCGCCCCGCCTTCCGTGCTACAATGCACCTTGTCCCCTCAAACTGTGAGCCAAAATAAACCATTCCTCCCTGAATTTGCTTCTTGTAGGGTATTTGGTCATAACAACAAGAAAAGTAGCTAATACATCCTCTGACAGCCAACCTTATCAATCTTTGACAGCAATACTAACTACTCAGGGCCAAAATGCACTGTCTTAGTTCCTACAAGAACAGTATCCTCTCCACTATTTCCAGCACAGTGTCTACCATTTCCCGAGGATTTACTATGTGCTGGACATTGTGACAATCCGTGATTATACCATCTCATTGAGCCTTTACAGAGAATTTCTGGAGGAAAAAGCTGTTATCAGTAGCATTTTATCAATAAGCAGAAGAAGAGATTAGGTAAAACCCAAAGTCACTGAAATAGTCAGTGGGCCTTGTGGCTGAGAGTTCTTCCTTCAGTCCTTAAACTACATTACCTTAAAAAAAAAATCATTTTTGAAGGCTTGGGAGCTGGCTCAGTGGTTAAGAGTACTGACCGCTCTTCCCAGCACCCATGTCAGGCAGTTCATAACTACCTGTAACTCCAGCTCCAGAGAACACCCTTTTCTGGCCTCCTTAGGCACTAGCATGCAAGTGACATACACTCACACAGACACATACATGAAAAACAGAATAACTCGGGGGCTGGAGAGATGGCTCAGTGGTTAGGAGCACTGACTGCTCTTGCAGAGGACCCTGGTTCAATTCCCAGAACCCACATGGTAGCTAAGAACTATCTTTAAGCTAGGTTCAGTGGTGCCCGCCTTTAATCCCAGCACTTGGGAGGCAGAGGCAGGTGAATCTCTGTGAGTTCAGGGCCTGCCTGGTCTGCAGGGCTAGTTCCAGGCCAGCTAGGGCTACAGAGAGACCCTGACCAAAAAACAAAAAACAAAAAAACAAAACCAGAATAACTCTTAAAAATTTGTATTTGGCCGGGTGTATTGGCGCACGCCTTTAATCCTAGCACACGGGAGGCAGAGGCAGGCGGATCTTTGTGAGTTCAAGGCCAGCCTGGTCTACAGAGTGAGTTTCAGGACAGCTGGGGCTACAGGGAGACCCTGTCTCAAAAAGACCAAAATAAAAAATTTGTATTCTACCTTTAATTCTCAATTGCATATTTGTTTGTTTATTTAGCCATCTCCTTGACCTGGTTGATGTGAAGCAGCTAGCATGGAAGATGACCCTTGATAAGTCTTAGTCATTATTACTATTATTTCTGTTGCTATTGTCAGTATTCATTTATGGTATGGCCCAGAACTGGCTTCACCTCCATGCTGGGTGTATCAGGTGCAGAAGCATGACAGTCTGGCCTTCCCTTAGTAGATTTAGCAGATAAAAATCCAAGATGCAACCCCTGAGACAAAGCAATCAGTTATTTGTTGATTATCTGAAATTCCAGTTTGACAAAGCATCTCGTATTTTATTTGGCAGCCTTAGATGAGAGACTTAGCAACCCAGAGAGATGAGCACAGTGTGGTGGAGTAACAGCAGCTAAGTCCCCTGTGAAGCCATATGGTGCTGATTAGCAGAATTGCTGCAGTTCTGAGCAGGGAGGGCCCAGGGTGCTGGGCAACCGGAGAGGACTTTGAACAGAGGAGACTCTGGTCTGGCAGAGTGGTCATTTCTAAGGCTTCTAGGTTACTGAAAGGACTGATGGAAGCAGTAATAGAGCTAGTACCCTCTAAAAAACTCTTCAGAAAGGAAACAATGTCACAATAAAGAAACGGAGAAAAGGGGTGATACTCTTTTAAGCTAGTTATAAAAGTGTAGGCATGCTGGGCCTGGTGGCACACACTTTTAATCTTAGCACTCAGGAGGCAGAGGCAGGTGGATCTCTGTGAGTTCAAGGCCAGCTTGGTCTACAGAATGAATTCCAAGCCAGCTGGGGCTATAGGGAGACCCTGTCTCAAAAAGACAAAAAAAAAAAAAAAAAAAAAAAATAGCAGT